>PRKT01000972.1:108807-133218 GCA_003671525.1 Saccostrea glomerata
TAATTAATTAATTAATAATCTTTGTAGGAAACACTTGTCAGGACACAAGACTGAAAGAAAGACGTACTGAAAAACTGCCTGTAAACACAACAATCATTAAAGTCAATGGATTACCCAGGAACATCCAAGCAATATGATATCAGAGACTGGCAATTTTTATCACTTGATGTGGCAGAAAAACCTAAATAAATATTGAAATGTTCAATTTCTTTGTTCATTGCTTTTCTCTTGTGTATATGAATATCGCATAATATTTATGCGAATTTCGCACGATTTTTACATGAAAAACTGATAATTTGGAATTCGCATGAATATCATGCGAAATTTCAGTCACATGAAAATCGCATGAATTTCGCATAAATATTATATGAGGACATTCGCATGAAATTCGCATGTGGAACTTTTCGCATGGTTTTTATATGATTTTCGCACGAAATTCATGCGAAAAGGCAATCGCATGAAAATCATGCGAGCCACTTTTCCCTGTGTATATCTGCTACTTATTTACATTTTATATCATAAATATTCATGTAGGGAAAACACTGAATAAGATAGTATTCCTCATGATGTATTCATTAAACTTACTCTTGTATACTGATTTTGAAAAAAAAATTAATTCCATGCAGAGAAAAAAGGGAAGAAAAGTGGAACGAAAAAGGGTGGTATGTAACAAAATCTTAGCTACTTTTTGAATTTGTACCAATCATACTTTAAGAAATGAGAAGTCAACTTAAACAAATTTTGAAAAATTCAAAAACATATGCAGGGAGGTAGAAAATTTAAATGAAATAAATATTTTAAAAGTACAAATTTAAACACTGAAGATGTGACAGGGTACAGGGTATCCAGAGATTAAAGGACGTTTTTAATATTTACATTGTAAAGTGTGGTGCATAAATATCTACAATATGCCACAATTTTTTTTCCAGAGACAAAATCATCGAAACGACCAAAAGCAGAGGAGTGCAATGATGAAGAAAATAAAAGAACAAAAAAGGGTATGTACACTTGCATTACTTTGAACAGAATCAAAGGTTCATGTAAGTCTGTCACTGGGTCTGTCTGGCCTCTATAACTGTTTATAGTTTATAATAATAAATAGAATTTGTAATGTAACAGTGTGTGTTTAACAAGTATGTAAAGTTCAAATAGTTCCATTTTTGATAGCAATGTTGTGCCTTTGACTTTTAGATACCCCTTTTTTAATGTGGAGAACTGTAAATCCCCATATGTTTATTTATAAATCAAAGGATACTCTTAAAATGAAAATATATCTCTTAGATTATCCAACTATAAAAATCCGCCCAATTGCGGAAACATTGCCAGAAACGTTGTATTTCACAAAGTTAAAATAATATATGGTTTGTTATTCTCTTTATTATATCTTTTGTAGAAATATTAGAGGAGAAGAAAGCGAGGGACAACTCGAGAACAGAAACGCTCTTGCATGCCCAGGACTACATTTAAAAGCATGTGAGAAATTTTGATAATAATACCTCACCTAGTAACCAAGCTACCCATACCACCTTGAAACCACCTTCCATCTCATATTCACCTACAGCTACTGCACAAACTAACATTGCTCCTCCCTCAACTAACCCTCCACTTATCAGTATTACTACTCCTTCTTACCCACCTGCAACTAGTATTACTCCACCTTCCTTCTCACCTGAAACTAGTGTGACTCCACCTTCCTTTCCACCTGCAACTCCACCTTCCTTTCCACCTGCAACTCCACCTTCCTTTCCGCCTGCAATTAGTGTGACTCCACCTTCCTTTCCATCTGCAACTCCACCTTCCTTCTCACCTGCAACTAGTGCAACTCCACCTTCCTTTCTACCTGCAACGCCACCTTCCTTTCCGCCTGCAATTAGTGCGACTCCACCTTCCTTTCCGCCTGTAACTAGTGTGACTCCACCTTCCTTTCTATCTGCAACTCCACCTTCCTTCTCACCTGCAACTAGTGCAACTCCACCTTCCTTTCCGCCTTCAACTAGTGCATCTCCACCTTCCTTCTCACCTGCAACTAGTGCAACTCCACCTTCCTTTCCACATGCAACTAGTGCAACTCCATCTTCCTTTCCACCTGCAACTCCACCTTCCTTCCAATTTGCAGCTAATTCAACTTTGCAACCAGGAACTTTCATTGTACAACCTCTTTCTTCTCCGTTATCCATAGACCAACCTGTAGATCAGTCTCCTGCTCCCATCTCCTGTTCATTTACAGCATCCTGCCCACCTACTACTAATACTGCTACATTACCTCCTTCCAGCTCCTATCCACCTACATTTAACCCCATTCATTCTCAGTCCATTGACTTGCCCTCAACTTCCTATCAGTCTCCATTCCCCTTGTCTAATGACTTCTCTTCTCGGCATACTAACACATCAGACGTTCTGGGAAGATCGTTGATAACTCTGAATAATGATTGCTATGAGTGCTCTGTATAAGATGTTCAGATAGAAAGTCTGAAGCAAGCTTTCAACCAGAGCACCAAAGATAATGGAGAACTTTTGTTAAGGGTGCAGGAGTTGGAGAGGGAGAGGGAAAAGCCTGGCTCAAGTAATTATTGAAAGAATATTTCTATGATCTTTGAGTTTGGTTCCAAACTTCATTCATTTCATTGTAATTCATGCAACATACATTAGGCTTATTCATGTACATGAATTTTATGTACAGTAGTATATTTATGAGATTTTATGCTACAAAAATTAAGGTTAAGATATTTTTGTTACATTTTTAAAAAAAAAATTGCTTTGTTTTCTAACCACATATTCTTCTCTTGAAAAATTCTGTATTTATGATGGAACACACGGCCCTTTCATAAATATATTGTATAGCTCTCTTGGTATTATATTTAAACACACACACACACACTCCACCTGCTGGTATTTTGAAAAAAATTGTCTGGTAAGGACCCTCAATTCCTATATAAGGAATCTTGTTTAAGAACAAAAAACTTCAATAGCAAATTCTTGTTGAAAATTGAATACATTGTAATTGTGAGAAAAATGTTTTCTGATTCCATTACTATAATTTTTGGTTAACGTTATGAAATGTGAAAGATCAAAAGCGATTACAATATTCATTGTAATTTTTTTTTGCAGTTATTAAAAGATTCATAAATTTTTTAGCTCAAGAAGAAAAGGACAGTGAATTGAAGGATCATTATACCCCCAAAAGAGGAATCATTGTAGACTGGTCTGACTATGTAAGTAAACTGGATGAAAAATTGAAGTTTATTTGGATTAATTCAAAAATTAATTTTTACATATACTTGTGTATCATTTGCAAAACATTTACTTCTATCAAAACAGTGGGATATGGCATTTTTATGAATCAAAATAAGGTATCATTCATTAATTGTCTCCTTGCAACGGATTTGGGGGGGGGGGGTATAGTTATGCAATTAAGTGATTGTGAGTGAAATCAATGTGGTATGTTGCCTTGATGCAAAGATTTGCTGTTTGTGGTGCCTTTGTTGATTTATTCTCTTAAGTAGAGTGTAAATAAACCTGGTTTAAATGAATTCTAAGGAAAGTGATTTATTTTTTGAACAGCAACTTGTTGATATTGGAAAGGAGGCACCTCCTAATTATGAAAGATTGGTTGAAGAGGGGGAAGTGATTGTACCCAGACAGTGGTTGACTGGAATTTTGGGAAAGTGTAAAGGAAAAGGGAAATCCTTTACAATTAAGAAATTTCTTGATGGATTTTTTGAGCCAGAAGATTTGGTGGGCAAAACTTCAGTAACTTTTGTTCCGAAGAATAAAGTGGCCCATTACCTGAAAAGTAAGCAAATATTACTTAATAAAGTTACATAACTTTCAGTTTACCACTCTTTCAGTTTCTTCAGTATTTGTATGAAATGTACATGTACACACGTAAAATTTAAATGGTATTGCTTATTTTTGTAATAAATATTTAAATAGGTTTACGAAGACTGCAGTTTAAACAATCATATCCTTCTCATGATCTTTTTTAGCGTATGCCATAAAAAAAATTAGCGATGAGAGAGGCCGACTTTAACATGGCATTTAATTCGAAAGCACAAACGGCAAAGAGAGCCATCAAATTTCGCAGACGGGACATTCCAGGAAATTCATCTGATGTTTGAATAATTTTGATTTTTGAAATACTCATATTCTTTATCCAAAGATTGTAAATGTATTAAATCAGCACGTCTCTATGACAGTCCGAAATTTAACATCCTCATAACATTGCTAAAATTTAATTTTTGAATCAGTGATCAGTTGAATCAAAAATAGATGTCCATTTGTTAAAATTTTGTGAAATGTTATTGGTGATTTTTTTTAGCGGCAAGGGTTGTGAATTTTATTTTTAGTCTGTTTTGTGTATTCAATTGCAGTAGGACCAATTTAAATTTATGTTATACTTAGTGATTTTTTATGCACCAAAGATTGTGCTGTTTTGTGTATTCATTTTGCAGTAGGAACATTTAAATTTATGTTATACTTGGTGATTTTTTATGCACCAAAGGTTGTGAATTTCATTTTTATTCTGTCTGGTGTTTGATATATAAATACTGTTTATTAAATGCTCCTAAATACTGTTTATTAAATGCTCCACATATAATTTGTTGTAGTGCTGTTCCAATCATTTTTTAAGCATTGATATTTACAATGTATTTTTTAAAAATGCTTTTCTAGTCATTGTTATATATTGACTTATAGTTAGAGTAATATAACTTTCGTCTTTAAATTTTCATATAAAATACTTTTTTATTTTAAAAATGCTTTAGTGTTTTCTTTTATTAGTCACTATGAGCTATTAATATGAACATTTATAATTAGTTATAATTTGTATAATGTTAACATGGCATTGTGAGCCAGTAATGCGCCACAAAAGTGTGCCACAAACTTGCAGTAACCATTTGCCAGAAATGCACCACAAGTATGTGCCACTAACTTGCAGTAACTATTTGCCAGAAATGCACCACAAGTATGTGCCTCAAATGTGCCAGAACTTTGCCGCAAACATGCCGCAAACTGTGTGCCAGAAAAAAACTTGCATACGAAAAATCTATCTGCGGCAAGTTTCCCACAAAGTTGCCGCAAGGTTGCGGCAACTTTGCAGTAAATTTGCAGCAACTATGTGCCAGAAGACTTTAATTTGGTAAGGGTATTGCCCATGTAGATACGGACAATGTGCAATGATATGTAAATGCATATCTTACAAAAAACATAAAGTGAAATCTGCTGTAACGTTTTTATCAACTCAATCATGTTGAACTTACAGTTAATTCTTGATAAACGGGCACCTTTTGTAATTCAGAAATCATGGCGGTATAACAAAGAATGGGTGGACTTAACTGACTAGAGAAAATGTCGTAAATTTAAGTTTCATAAAATGTTTATTTTTTTCCATCACATAAACCCCCGATATCTTTACTGTGTATTCATGGTACGGATGTGAATTTAAAACACTCTTTTGGAGGTAAACTAAATAAATATCGAAAGCACGGTGCATGAAGATTTCTTGAATATCAATAGATAATCAGGGTCACGCGTTTTTCATCGTCTGAATACATAGTCAGCACATGTTTGTCGGCTGTTCTTAAGAAAACTGTAGTTGTATATTGAACAAAATAATGTTATATTAAAAGGAGAAGAGCCGACAAAAGTGTGCTCATACTTAATTTAACAAAAAACATGTTCAAAACAAACTTCTCGCTTCCATTGAAATGTCTTCGATTGACCTGTTAAATATTACAATTCGTCACGTGATGTCCACCTGCGAGTGTACTCGTGAAAACAGTTACATTGTATTCTTCAACCTGACCTCCATCTAAATCATGTCTTTGAGCGTGTTTTGTTGTCGTTTTCAGAGATTAGCAAATTAAATATTGTTTTAATTTTGCGTGTCATCACATTTTTAAAATAATTTCATATTGACATCGCTGTAAAATGCTAAACACGTATTCGAATTTTTGGAAAGAGAGAGGGATAGAGAGAGAGATGTCAACAATGACACCGATCGATAGCCCCGCCTCCTATAAATATTGATTGTGTGACATAAAAACCACTCCGGGTTCAAGTCGAATTCCGGAAGACGACACTCATGTATCGTTGCTTCAATTTTGATACACGACAACAGGGCATTGTTTTTGCACAAATGTTTCACCTAATATAACCAAGTATAAGTTGCTCTTTCAATTGCACATAATTTATTTTGGATTCACTTCATTTACAGATTGTAAGAGGAGTCGCAAAAAGATCCAAAATAGGACGTTAAGTCCACCCATTCTTTGGCGATGTATTGAACTTTCCATCTATTAGGAAATATGACGTAAAGGTATCCTTTTTAGAAATTTAGCGTTTCTATTCTTATTATTACAAAAAACACTAATGGTAATCTAACAACCAAGGTATATGATAAACGTGATGACTCTAACTTTTCAACTTCCCTTACTTATGCAGCAATATACCTTCATCACCTGCATACGGAGTATTTATATCTCAGTTGATTCGATACGCAAGAGCATGCTCTACGTATGAACAATTTCTTAAACGAGGTAAATTATTGACAAGCAAGTTGATGAAACAAGAATATCAACAGTCTCGTTTAAAGTCATCATTTCGTAAATTCTATGGTCGATACAATGACCTTGTCAGCAAATACAATTTATCATTGAATGAAATGCTGACTGACGTTTTTCATACCAATTGTTAGTCCATTATTTATACACTGAATTGACCACGGATTTTTTCCGTTATTTCCTGATTATGACAACGAGCACACGGCGGGTGTGACCGGTCGGCAGGGGATGCTCACTCCTCCATGGCACCTGATCCCACCTCTGATGTTTCGGAGGTCCGTGTTTGCTCTGCTCTTATTTTGTATATTTGTTTAATGGACGTTGAGATTGAATACTGTTCGTTATTTCCATATCCTTCATGTACATGTATATATACACAAATTTATAAATTTGAAAATTCTTCAGTATTTTTTTTTCAATGTACAGTTTCGCTAAAACAAAATATTCAGTTATGAAATAAAGACAAGCACATGTGTATGCATGTAAATCTGCACGTCTGATATGGATTTAAAAATGCTGGGTCAATCGTCGTGATATTTCTATAGTACATAAAATGAGTTCTTGAATAACTTCATTGTTTATGACATAATTGTTCATGAAACTTTCAGAATTTCTGACTTTTAATCATTTTCAAGCAAACTTTGCATTGTTTTTAAAAACAGAGATCATCAAAATAATATTGTTATCGGCGTACTTTACAACGACTGCGTTCGTGGCAAAGCCATGACTAAATGATTTTATTAAACAGAAAACAAAATTTTTCTATCAGTTTGTGTTAAAATTATTGTTTACTTAATTGCATGTTCCTTGAGTGGGTTTGTATGCTTTACAACAGGGATAGTGTCAACCAATTAGGCGCGCTTCACTGACCACATACATGTACATATGTGGCAGCATTACGGTTATTGTGAAAACAGGGTGGCGATATCCAAATTTGGCGTTATAAAGAGAATTTTATATAGCAGAAAAAGCGTTATTTGGAAATCATGGCGGTATTGCGAAAATAGCGATGAATTCAAATGGCGATAATTTGAGAATTGACTGTATATTGACTATTTAATATTTTGTGATTAATTTTGTATTATCTAATCTCCGTAATGTCTGTAATAATTTGTCCGATGTTGGTATATCACCATACAATCAATAATGCTCATTTGTAAATATATTTGTATAATAATCCTATTGTTACCCCAATTTCCTCTATATAAAGATTCAGATTACGCACATAATTATCAATTACATGCAATCCTCATGAACTCCGATCCTTACCTGTGTTAATTCATGGCGTCATTTTTTAAAAAAGTTTTTCCCCTACAATTCCCTTTCACTATTCCATTTAAACTTACTCTTTTATGATTAACCCAAAACTATGACAGAGTGTTTCCCTTTATTATATGATTAAGATTAAAGTTAATCATAGTATAAAGGGAAAATTGTCAAATCTCCAAATAATATTATCGGAGAAAAGCGAATTGGAATAATATATAGGAACTGCTTTTTAAATAGAAAATTATATATCTTAGGTTACAAAATAATTAGTATCTAGGCATTCAGAAAAAAATCCCATAATGTTTGTACTTATTTGGTATTTTTTGTCTGCTATTTCCGTCGTGTATTCTATAAAACAAAGGGCTTTAGCTATCATTGCAAGACACCAACAATCACTTCTTATTTCATATCATACTAATTAGTATCGGTATCTTAGGCCGGATTCATGGAAGTCTTTTTTATCTAAAACTTTATTTTTTTTTTAAATAAAGAGTACAAATGTCAACTTTTATAAGACCTTTTCTAAGACTTCTTTAGACTTCAACAAACCTAGAATCTTAAAAAAAATGAAGAAAATGAAAACTGTTACATAGAAAAAATATTTTTCAAGCTCCGTTTTGATGCATTTCAAATCAAATATTAGTTTTTGTTTTTATCCTTATAGGAGTTTCCTGTACTTGAAATACACAACAGTACAAATCAAAGAACCACGAACGATAGTATTGTTCTCCCGCCTAGCTCTAAGACAATTTTCAAAAGTTAACATATTTGAATGATTTTCAGAATTTTTATAGATATTTATATGAATTTTCAAAAAACGTTACTTTTTTGGGATAACAAAGACAGATAACTCTATAATTATGGTAAAACTTGAGTATTTCACTATAGAAATCAATGGAAAACGGGAAATGTTTTTAAAACATCTTTCCCCCCATGAAACAAAAAAGGTAATATAGACTGTCATTTTACAAATTTATGCCAAAGCTTTTTGTGTTTCACGGGGGGGGGGGGGACATATGTTTATAAAGAAAAAACGAAAAAATGTTGATTTTTCACCAATTCTAAAGCTATTTACAACTAAATAATTGTATTTTGATAATTTGTATATGTTTTATTTATTTGTGTAAAGCATAAAAAAAGATATGAAATACATTTAATCATATTCAAGACTATTTCAAAATAAAGTGATTCTTGAAAGTTCGATTTCACTAGAAAATATCGTCTACCCCCCCCCCTTTTTTTTGAGAGCTGAAATTAATGATCATTTACTATCTAGAGCTGGAATTGAAATGATTAATCAATTACCATATAACTGTTCTTTGTACTAAACCAAGACTTAATGGCCAAATTGCCATTAAAATTGAATTTAAAGGGTGTAAAATGTAGGCGGGAATCAAGAGTTAGAGTACGTGGTTCTTTTAAAAACTGAAATTTTAATGATCTAAATAAAGAAATAAATAGATTCTTATATTTTCGTCATAATTTCACTTAGCTAAAAATATATTTCTCATTTTTAACCACATGTTTAAACTTAAAAAATTAAATCCATGACCCCTGGCTTGTCGTTTGAGAGAGTCGAAATTAAAAGACAGTTGATCTTGCAACATAAAATATGCATTACCTGAGCCATATAACAATGGTACGTTTTGCAGACCTTGACGTGACTTGAATAATTGATATTTTTGAACTTCTATTAAGCATGTACGAGGATTGTTCAGAAAGCTACTTCTTGACTATTGTAAATTCTTTTTCATGTAACGTCACAAACTTATAAAATCTACATGTTAGCTCCTCTCATATGCTCACTAAAATAACATCTGAGGGTCACATCAGAGGTCAAGTTTGGAGCAACTTGTTTTCTTTTTAAAAAATACCAACTGTTGCTTGGCAAAGGAACAGACACTACCTATTTTTACGTCTTAGGTTTGAGGCGGCGCCGTGAACGAGAATCGAACCCGGGCCTCCCGATCCCAAAGCGGACGCTCTACCACTATACTACTGTGAACGGTGGCCCAGCAAATAAAATGTATCTTAATTGTAAATAGATATTTCGCTTTATGATTTTTATATGAATTGCCTTTTTAATGACTTCGGAAGTAAGCTCTTAATTCACAGAAGTTCATTAAAGTATTAACAAAGTCGCTGGGACATATGAAATCACTTCGCAATATCCGTGATTTTAACCGTATTAGAAATTCATTAAATTTATATAGCTGGGGATCTAAGATGATTTCGCTATATCCGTTAATTCGCAATATTTTTACAAAAATGAAAAATCACTGTTGTGAAGATTACAAAAAGTAATATTTTTTTCAAAAGCAGAGAAAATCTGGTCCAATGCATTATGCTTATTTTCGTTTTCCTGAATATTGAACTCTAAAAACACAGATTTTTTAGTAAATTAAGTAAAAATGTCCGAAATGGTCGACTTTGTTTTCTTGACGCCATGTTTGTTTTTCAAACTAAAAGAAAGGAGGGCTTTATGTGATGGATTTATTTAAAAATAGCAATTTCTTTCCTGGCAGAATTAAATTAATTATAATAATACGATAAGTTTATAACACGTTCAATTAAAATCACGTAATTAAAAGTATTTGCGTAACTTTTATTGATAAGGAAAATTTCCAAACGTATTTAAACTTGTGCAAGTTAAAGCGTGTATTACTATAACTACAAGATGGAATCAGAATCACGTTATACCGTCGCTAATTTTAGGTTGATAAACAAGATGTTTTCAAGAAAACGAGGTATTTCGTTGGGGATAGAACTAACTTTTTACTTGGATGACAAGTGTCTTTATCTTAAAGATACTTCTATTTAAATGTAATTTTTATCAGACATCAAATAAGTGATGATAGATATTAACATTTTATTAATAATCGTTGTCCTTTATGCAAAGTACCTCGTTGTCTACGATTTCACGCGGATATGCGTGGCTATATATCCTTTAAGCACTTTCTTCATCAAAATTCATGAAAAAACGAATTCTTATTTGCAGTTCAAAATTGTTTTATTAATACAACGATTTCGTCGGTGAAAAATTTCAATATGTACAGTGGACCCTCATTTATCCGGACGCTTTGGTTCCCAGTCAATTTGTCCGGATATGTGAAGCATCCGGATATCTGAATCACAAGTTAGAAAAGACAGAATAACATTTAAAAATTTCGTTCCGATGAAAATTCGTCCGGATACTGAAGCATCCGGATATATGGCGTCCGGATAACTGAAGGTCCACTGTAATTAAATTTCATAACATTTCAGGTCTCTCGATCTAATTTTTTAATTATGTTGTTTTCCACAAAGTTCGGCGTTGATATGGCGTGTATATTGTCAAGATTGTAACACTCATAGAAAGCACATCTGAATTGTATAGAGGTTTATTTAGGAATGTTTTTAAGTTTTGTGTGAGTTATTGGTGTGTGAATCAAACAGACTTGTCACGTAGGCATATTTCATGAGGCTGTGATTCACACACTAAAACTTCACACTAAAGAAGGATATGGAAATAACGAACAGTATTCAATCTCAACGTCCATTAAACAAATATACAAAATAAGAGCAGAGCAAACACGGACCTCCGAAACATCAGAGGTGGGATCAGGTGCCATGGAGGAGTGAGCATCCCCTGCCGACCGGTCACACCCGCCGTGTGCTCGTTGTCATAATCAGGAAATAACGGAAAAAATCCGTGGTCAATTCAGTGTATAAATAATGGACTAACAATTGGTATGAAAAACGTCAGTCAGCATTTCATTCAATGATAAATTGTATTTGCTGACAAGGTCATTGTATCGACCATAGAATTTACGAAATGATGACTTTAAACGAGACTGTTGATATTCTTGTTTCATCAACTTGCTTGTCAATAATTTACCTCGTTTAAGAAATTGTTCATACGTAGAGCATGCTCTTGCGTATCGAATCAACTGAGATATAAATACTCCGTATGCAGGTGATGAAGGTATATTGCTGCATAAGTAAGGGAAGTTGACGATAGAAAAGTTAAAGTCATCACGTTTATCATATAGCTTGGTTGTTAGATTACCATTAGTGTCTTTTTCAAGTAAAATATCCAAGTATGAAGCAGAAGTGTCGGACTCTGTGGTATCTTTTATCTCAAGCTCACCAGGATATATCGTGTCGACGTAGGAATGGAAATTATCATTATTAATTGACAATACGTCGTCGATATATCTAAATGTCGAGTTGAAGGCCACAGCAAGTGTTTTCTTCTTTTCACGCAAAAGATTTTGCATAAATTCTGCTTCATATGAATATAAAAATAAGTCTGCTAATAACGGAGCGCAATTTGTACCCATGGGAATTCCAATAGATTGTTGGAATACCTGGTCTCCAAAAACCACATAGATATTGTCAATCAGAAACTCAAGCATCTTCTTGATGTCAACTTCAGAGTACTTATGTGTGCAATCAGAATCTGTTTTAACAAAATAATTTTTCAAATGACCAATGACGAGGTAAGTAAACTTACGAGTTCCATTTTTGTTGAAGAAGCAGCTGTCAATGATATCAAAAAGCCTGGATTTTAATTTGTCGTGGGGAATTGTTGTGTATAAAGTTGAAAAGTCGTAAGTTTTTATGCTGTTGATTTTTGTAAAGTCTTGTGATTTCAAATTGTCCAAAAGTTCTTTAGAATTTTTAAGTATCCACATCTGATTTACACCACTTCTTGAATATATAGTTGTACAGTACTCTTGAAGTTTTTCCTTCACTACTGTCAATATTTTAGTGAGAAGTAACGAAAGAGGCTTGGTTGAACATTTACTGGAACCTGCAATGTATCTTTGTTTGTAAGGATTCTTATGAAGTTTCGGAATCCAATATATATAAGGTAGTTCAAATTCATTTTGGCTCTGTGGAATATTAAAAGTATTCAAAACTGACAGGTGATTTTGAAGAATTTCTTCCTTAGAAAGAGAAGTATATGTATAAGTAGGATTACCACTTGTAGAATTAAATCCAAATTCTTCTATAATGCAATTTCCATAATGAGCCTTACAAACGAAGACAATGTTGTTACCTGCTTTGTCGACAGGAACCAGTACGTACTGATCGTGTAATCTATCTAATTCTTTTTTCACTTCTGGTTTATTGAACACAGAAGGATAGATGGTTTTCATTTTGCCCGTCAATCTTTTAATACGTGACTTTAACATGGATCTGATACATTTAATCCATTCTGATAAGGTGTCAATGTCTTCTTTGTCATATCTAGCCCATCGTCTGGCGTAATTTTCAACAGAATCCATAACATTTATGAAATTCCGACGCCAGTTGAAGGATCGGGGTTCCGTATATTTAGGACCTTTTAAAATAAGTGATCTAAGGTCCTCATTACGAACTATTTTTATGTCACCTGTAATAACGTGTCCAGCAGGACTATAGTTATAGGGCGAAGAAGAACGTGAACACGAAAGGGGATTATTTTTCAGATAGTCGATATCCAGGCCATGTAAAGTGTTTTTGTAATTGAAAAGTTTGGAAGCAATGGTCGATGTATATTTGTAGGAAATACAAGGCGTAGTCTTTAACTTGAATTATGGTGGAATACAAGAATGGACCCTTTTGTGATTAAGAATATTACTTATATTAACCGCGTCAATTCCTTTATTGGCATATTGAAGTTTAAGGAAAAGACGGATTGTTTTAGCTGCATTTTCTTCCGTGAAACGTGCGGGTTTAAAAGCCTATGATGTGCAATATCCATAATCACAGACCGAGCCTATATTCAGGTGTCAAGGAATCTAAATTTGGATGTTCCTTTGTCTTTTCAAGAAGACTATTTAAAAGTTTCAAAGGGACAGAGTAATATGATGTAGACCTAACTGTTGATTTACATAAGGTAATAATGAATCAAAAGAGACGTCGTGTATTGCAGGTTTATTGTACGAACGATGTCCATGACTACGTTTACGTCTCTGAGTATTGTTAAAAAGTCCCATCACATTTACATTATTACACTGCGGGCTTGTAAGATTTCCAACACTATCGACATTGTCATTACAAACATAGGGAAAGGCTGTCCCTAGTTTCCTAATCCAAAATTCTTCATGTTGTCTACGGAAAGGTGAACTCAACGACGGACTATTTGTGTGGTGATAAATCTTTTCCAGAATTCTAACTTTCATTGATAAAATAGAATGATCAGGTGAATTAAAATGTTTATATAAAAGCTGCTGACCACCATGATTTATTTGAAATCGATGACCTGACATTCTTTTGTTAAGCGATCCGTTGGTTTCACCGACATAGATAAGTCCACACAGATTACATTCTATTCCATAGACAACATTAAAAACATGCTTTATATTTACATTTTAAATGTTTGGAAGCACCAAAATATACTCAAAATTTAAATTTCTTGCTGCCCTATATCGTTGTACTTTTACTAACGTAGCTGAAGCCTTATTGTGACGTCGTTGTAGCCTCATTGTGACGTCACATTAGCGCATGTTTCTCTGTTTATATTTCTACGCGTGAGCATACACAAAAATGGTTTTCAAACCAATTTCACAGTTTGCTTAATAGAAAAAAATAGAGAATGTAAATATTTGAAACTCAACAAGTATATCATAACGTTATAGTTACGTCTATGACGTCATCGTACTATGACGTCATAGTTCGGCAAAAGTCATTTACATAAACATAATCAAGGTAAATAGAAAAGCATTAATGTCTATAATTCAAAATATTCTCAGGCCCACCAAAGTGTCCACATTTCACAACATATATCTTTACCTTAAAACCTGTCACCTTTAGTCATGTTTATCAACGAAGTTGCTATCTTTATTAATTATTTCAACAAGCGATTTGTAGCATTTTTGTCTACATAGTAAATACTGCATTATTCTGGGTATGACATGTTCAGTGTTTTTTCTCATAACCAGATAACAACGAAATTAATCTAGAGATTACTTCCTGTCTTGTCTTGTCAGAGGGGAGAGTTATTAAATCTATTTTAAGTTTCTCTGGAAAAAAGACATCTCTGTAGTTTATAAAGACATTTTTTGAAAATCTTAACAGTTATCTCTCTTACATGTCTAAGAAAGATGTTTCTATAAACTTGTTTGAGAAAATTCTGCTCTATATATTGAGATGTCTCTCTCACTCAAAGAGGTATCTCTCTACCTTAGAAAGCTATCTCTCTATGTATAAGAGATATCTCTCTTACTAAAAAAGATATTTGTTTTGTTGAAAAAGATATCTCACTAGATTATAAATATGTATTTTAATCAAATATAGATATTTTTTAAAGTCAAAAATATATCTCTAGAAGCTGAAGAGATATCTCTGTATGCTAAAGAGATATCTCTCTTATAAAGAGAACGTTTTTCACGAATAAATAGTAAAAGGGCTTGTCATATAAAATACTTTTACTGAACTTATACTTTGCGGATTACTTAGTCTAGTTTATTTTAGACAGTTATAGTTGCTGTTTTGCAAGTTATCTCTATAATGATTTTACCATTTAATTTAACAGTATGTGAAAAAAATATAGAAGTACAAAATGTGCATTGATACTCATTCTTTCATGGCACCACAATCCACCTCTGTTTTTGAGGTCAGTATTGTGTCAATTATCTTTTATCTTAAAACCTGTTCGTTATATCCATATTTCATTAAATAAAAAAAACTACGATAAGACATGTTTCATGTGTTTAAATAATAACCCTGATACAAGGGAGCAGTGTTGTCGGACACTTGTGATAACTAGATTTTCATTTTCCATATATATATATAGTACTGACGTCAGCAATTCTGATTAATTGATAAATAATTTTATTTAATGATGTTTCGTTTGAATAACCAATTGTTATATCTGTTTTAAAGTAAAGTTTGTAATTTATAGCAGTGTAACAGTTGAATAGAGGCAAATAACTATTTAGCTATTGCACTCCATTCATTGTTGAAGTGTCCACACGAGTCGCATAAAGAAAGTGAAACTGAAAATTAAATTTTTATAATTTTAATTCCTATGATACACAACGTGAAAAACGCCGCACACTAAAAAAAATCACATAGGAATATATTCAGAAAATAAA
Organism: Saccostrea glomerata; assembly: GCA_003671525.1. Taxonomy (NCBI): domain Eukaryota; kingdom Metazoa; phylum Mollusca; class Bivalvia; order Ostreida; family Ostreidae; genus Saccostrea; species Saccostrea glomerata. Next base: position 124,703 of record PRKT01000972.1, read on the forward strand.
TTAGCTCCTTCACGATAACTGCGGTACTACTCTTTTGTAGGGCAAATTAATAACTTTTGGCGAAGTTTTTGTTGATAGATGATTAAATGACGTATATAAGACAATTACCTTTACGTCATATTTCGTCAAAATATAGCATTTTGCCCTGCAAAAGAGTAGTACCGCAGTTATCGTGAAAGGGTCAATTAATACTATTATAAAATGTCAAAGAAAATAATTAAAGTCGTCGGAATCCTTAATGTGAAGACGGCCTTAAACATAATTGATCTCACTAATCTCCACGGACCCGTCAATGTGTAGCTCATCGTTATTTTCAAGGGGGAACAACCTGATGTTGAAGGAGTGAGGATCCGGATTCTGATTGATGAAAACCTGAAAAAAAGACAATATACAGCTGTATGTGTCACGAATGTTTCCACGTTCATCTCCTTAACAATCTACGTGTTTTAAATTACAGTGGGGGTATTCAACTAACTCATTTATAGAGATTGATACTAGAGTTTAAGGTAGTTGTGTCTGGATGACATATATTTATAGACATATTATGGTGTAAAGATATATACAAGATGTGAAATAACAAATTTTCGTGGAGGTTAATTTTCGTTGTTTTCGAGGAATGAGGATACACACGAATTCATGTTCACCACAAAATGTAAAATGTTACATAAGTACTTATTAATCTTTGATCCACGAAATCAAATCCAAAAGTTTTTTCCTCACACCACGATAATTTGATGCCACAAAAGCATGTGATTTTACAGTATATCTTACAAATGTTTCCAGATTCTTCTCCTGAAAAAACAATCTGTGTGTTTATATGCACAGTGGGAGTGTTCGATTAACTTAACTATACGGATGAAAACAAGGGATTAAGGAAGATAAACACAAAATGGATGCCAGGGTGGGAAATATTTATGGACATATTTTGGTTGCAAATTAATCAACAATTTTTGAAGTTTTACGAAATTTTAGACTTTGATGTTCAAACTTTATTCTTTCTCCAATCATCCTTAAAAATAAATATAACTTTTCACCCCTTTAAATCCCCACATTATTAAAATGCGAATGAAAAATGAACATCTATGCGGTTAAAGTTGTTCATGATACTCCTCATGCAATTCTTTATATGTCATTTTTAAGATTTTTGACAAAATTTGTATCATCTGTCTGTAAACTAAAGAATATTTTGACGAGTACTTGTAGATACATGTAGGATGGAAAATTTATAACTCCCTTTTCAATTTGTGCGTCGTTACTATATTCTTTCACAAACGTGATGCTTCATGCAATGCTACACCTGTGCATTAATGCGATAGCAGAATAAATTATTTTAATTACTAGTAAGAGTTATGCGTGATGCTTGCAGATTTTATTTATATAAATACATGTATCTTTATAACCAGATACTCATTTCGCTGTACAAATATGCAGATTTAACACTATTTTTACGCGGTCCAGGTATTCGTTTGGCTGTACATGCATAAAAAATTAACGATATGTTCTACGCGTACAAGGTATTTAATTGACTGTAAATATTTGCAGATTTAACAATATGTTTTACGCGTACAAGGTGTCCCTTTAAGGAATGACTTATTTCTCGATGCCAATGGTGTTTATGCATAAAATTATCACGCAGCAAGCCAATCGATTGATCATCATCATATTTAAATAATATTGATTCCGCCAATCCACATGTTAGATGCCATTCTTCTCTCTATACATTTTTCCCGCCCTACGCGCGATTTTTTTTACCGTGCCTAACGATGATCTTTACATTGAAAGAGAAATAAATTACATTATCTAATAGAAATTTTGGAAATGTAAATATTTGGTTGTACATGTATACAGATTTAACAATATGTGTTACGTGTACCGGGAATTCATTCGGCTGTACATTTATACAATAAAAGAACTTTATTCGGTAATAACCAATATTTTCCCCCTAAATCAAACTTTGATGGAGATATATTTAATTAAGTACTTAAACAGGGGAGTATATGCTGACTTCAAAGCACTGAAAATTTTCATAAGTAACGACGCCATATGTACGTAATGACGTCACAAACATGACGTAAATTTCAGTTTTTTATGAAATTTACAGAAAAATGTACATATTTCGTCGATATTTTGAGTAAAAGTCACCGAGCGCATGTGTGTTCAGGATCAATATTTTGATATAATGTGTAGAATGTTAATATCAATGAAATATGTCAATATTGTTCCTGAACAAACTTGCGCTCTATAAATTTAAAAGCTAAATTTGTTGAAATTTTGTCCATTTTGTCCTCTTTCTGAAAAAAGGATATAAAATCGGGCTAGTTTGTGACGTCATAAAAACAAAAATTGTGAATACACTGCTTTGACACTATAATATTTTCTATTAATTTATATTTCTCATACAATTTATTGAATTCAGCACATTTCAAGAAGTTTTCAAAATTTGACTTTTTGGGGGGCAAATATATGCAATATACCGCATATAATTCTTTAACGATATGTTTTACGTGTACCAGGTATTCATTCGGCTGTACATTTATACAGATTTAACGATATGTTTAACTCGTACCGTGTATTCATTCGGCTGTACATGTATACAGATTTCAAAAGGTTCACCAGGCTGAAACATGCTTCAGTCAATCCTCTCTTCCGGTCCCCATCCACCCTGACAATGGTTCATCACAACACATCCCTGGCTTGGGCGAGGGTTAAAATGGAAGCCATAGTCCTCCCCAGATTTGAGGTTAATCGCAAATCTACAGAGAGGATTTGTATGTAATGGATTTATCATTGTCTATAAGTAATTGTGTTTATTTTCTTTTAATTTTTCTAAACTATTTTACAGATTAAACCCTTATTCAGATAATATTCAGTGACCTGGATTTTGTAAATAATTCGATTTTTTTTTTCAAGATAATGGCACAAAAATTCCTTTGTTTACCTGAGCTTAATTTTCTTAGCTCAGTTAAGGCTTTTAAACATTTTTAGTTATAAAATGTGCATAGAATTACATGTACCTGTCATCTGCCGTCACCACGCCTTTAATGATTATGGATCTCCCTGGAACGATCCCATCAGGAACTTTCGTAAAATATGGCACAGGCTGTAATGTACATAAAACATATATAAAATTTCAATGTCTTCAAAGTACTCTTTGCTATTACATCAAAAATGCACTTAAAGGTGAATAATGTTGTAACTGTTATTTTTTCTACACTTTTTTTTTTACATGTACGACATGAAAAGTAAGTTTATTAAATCAAAATTAAATAAAGCCTACTTAAAGATCATGATGAAGATATTTTGAATAGAAGAAGATGTTGGAAAAGGGAAGATGGCAGTAAAAGATTGTGGAAGATGGGAGAGGGAAAAAGGATACTGAAAGAGGGGAAGGGGATAATACATGTAGGAAGGTGAAAGAGGGAGGAGGATAGGATTGTGAAACATGAAGGAGGAAAGATAAGATGGTAGTTGGGGGAAGAGGGGGAATAATATTGTCGAGGAGGGGATGTGATTGTGAAAGAGGGAGGAGGGGCAATAAGATGGTAGTTGAGGGATCGAAGAGGGGTAATAAAATTGTCGAATGGGAGGAGGGGATAGGATTATGTAAGAGGAAGGAGGGGCAATATGAAGATTGGAGAGGGAAGAGGATAGGATTGTGAAAGAGGGAGGAGGATAAGATTGTGGAAGAGGGAGGAGGGGAAATCTAAAATGGTGGTTGAGGGAGTAGGGGGAAATAAGATGGTTTGTGGAGGGAGGAGTGAAAAAATATCGGAGGAGATAGAATTAAGAAATAGGAAGAAGGGGAAATAACATGTTGGATGAGGGAGTAGGAGAGATTAGGATGTTGGAAGAGGGAGGAGGGGAGAATAAGATGTTGAAAGAAGGAGAAGCGGGAAAAGGTTGATTGAAGAGGGGGAGGAGGAGGTAGGATTGTTGAAAAGGGAGGCGGGTAAAATAAAATGGTGGTGGAGGAAGGAGAGGGAATATGAGTGTGGAAGAGGGAACAGAGAATAGGATGATGAGAAATGGAAGATGGAAAATTTGGATGGTAGAAAAGGAAGGGGGGGGGAGAATAATATTTATGGAAGAGGGAAGAGGGGCAGACAGGATTTGAAGGATAGGAGTCAGGAGAAATTATACTGATTGCACTTTCAGCTTGGGTCAGTATCTTGAAACATCTTTAACCTTTGTTTTATTTTTTTTTTCATAACAAGTATTCTTAAACAAAAAACGTATAGTATTTTCTAATATTTACATTTGCAAATGTTTTCCTTTATATAACACTACTGAAGGCAAGCGTTTTTATAATTGTGTAAATACAGGTACGGGGTAAATAGGTTATAGATGTGCGTTTGGATAAATGTTCGACGTAATTTCTCTGTGACGTCATAAAGGGTCGACGTGCGTTTAGTGGATTACATACATGCCGTTGGGTTTGAAAAATTTACGCATTTCACACGTTAAAAGTAACAATCAGGCAAATATAAAGTATGAATAAGTCACAAATGTAAATATAAGTAATAAGGTATCATTTTTTTGAGCTTTATTGAGATGTAAAACGGGTTGGCACATGTTCAAATCTTCCATAAAGCCCTTCGGGCTTTATGGGATTTGATAACGTGACCAACCCGTTTTACATCTCAATAAAACTAAAAAAAATGATACCTTATTTCTTAAAGATTAATTTTTTAAAATCTAAATCTTTTATACTTTTGTATTTTAAGAAATTCATGTATTGTTCGTTAGGCAATTACTATTTCAGACTTCACACTTTTACAGCTGAACTCATTAACTAAAAGTGCAGTGTTCTCCAATACAAAGGAATGTGTTAAAGAACAGATACACGAAGATACTTACAAACAGTTATTCAAATAACCCGCATTTAAACTCAATCTAGAAAAGATAGTGTATTTTGAAAATCTCCTTCTGTTATTGAGACCCTTCGTTTTTGACTTAATAGATATAAATCTTTTTGGGTGGTACTTTTGTAAAGCGTGTCGCGTGTTAATTTTAATAGCTTCAAAAGATTCGGATTTAAATATGTTCTTTGGTATACATTTTTACGATTACGATATAAAAAAAAACTTACAACACCATTTTAATAAGTGATTATAGAATAGCTCAATCACTTCCTCTGTTGTCAACTCATGTTGACTATTTCAAATTTCTCTTTTTTAATATCTTAATCTGCATGGACTTATCATAGAACCTGTGTAAGTTAACTAAACAGTAAGTGAAATAAAAAAAAAAACAAACAATACGATCACCAAAAAAAATGAAATTGATTACAACGATAATTCAATGCCATGTAGCAATTTCTAACACCTCGCATCTAGCGTAAAGAAGCATCTAACTAAGAAGGGGAAAAAGCCAATGCTTATAAAAAGAAAAAAATTATTTTGGACCATCCTAAATGTTAAATGAATAATGAAATAATTTTAAAAATATAAGGCATATTAATTTATTCTTGCTTCATGATATTCATAAGAAACCATTGATATGGAAAACTGTGACAATTTCTTATTCTTAAATGTTATCCAAACCTTCTGAAAAGCCTTTAAGGCTTCACAAAACGTAATGACCTGACCAACCTACAAATACCAAAAAATTGTAGAAAAAAGAAAAGAAACGTGCATGATTGACTTTTCTATGCAACCTTCGGGATTTACAGATTTGATCACGTAACCAAATCACTTCATTTCCTGATGATACTTTTAAATTTTATGATTAATTTCTAAATTATTAAAAACGTAGGTACTTACATACATTGGATTGAAGAAAAGGAACTGAAAAGTGCTTATAAACAGAATAAATAACCTGCACTGTAAATGCAATTTGTTAAAAATGTGTATTTCTAAAAACCTATTTTTTGAATTGAGAAATAACTTCTCTGTTTGTGCCTTTAAAATGATAAATAATCTAATTATTGCAAAACCATTCTTTGGGTGATTGAAGACGTCTGACATTGTTCAGGATTAATGGTTCAAAAGAATCAGATTTAGATTTCTAACATTGATATCTCTTTTGTCACTGGAAGGACCACCATAGCGATAATTTAACAAACACATAAAACAGAGAATTTCAATTTTGCAAAGATTTCGAAAAAAAAACCCAGTTTGCAATGATATAATCAGAAATTTAATTAAAAAAATTAAAATTTTTCAATTTTCTTTATAAGTTTTTACATATTTTGAATCACGACTCTTGCGGAATATTTTTAATGACGCAAATACCTCTTTTAATTATATATCCCACCTTATTGATTTTCTTCCCATTGAAATGGACTTGACCCTTCAACTGAATAATTCTAAAAAATCCCCTTATTTTAGGTTGTTTTTGCCAATTAATTTTTTTTCTTAAATGGTCGAGTTGTTTTTGTATGTAGTCGACATTATGAAACTAACAGACCGACTTTCAGACAGAAGGATACTGGTCAGGGGATGATTCGAAAGCTCACTTGAGCGTACAGCCCAATCAATTTTTTGTTTATTTCTTTTTTCTTTTTCTTTTTTTGAAAAAGAATACTGTAAATTGAAGGGTTTAATTCTGAAGACTTCTGACTTCTGTACATAAACTAACTTCAAATGGTTGTACGCTCATTCGCAGTAACATGATTCTGGAGATGGGCGTACTTAAAACTTTTCCAAATTCAGTGACAAATCTATGAGATTTATACCTATGCAATATTTGGGGTATACTTTTCAAGAATAACACTTTCGATATGATCAATTCTCACTGTTTCTTACATTGAATTGTTAAAATTTAAAACAAGAGAGGAATTGAAAAATTCACAAATGCATTTGTGAATTTTAAGTGTTATTTTAAATATGGTATGATAATTAATGCATCAACGCCGTGAGAATAAATTATATTAAAACAAAATAATAATTTCACTCATGTTTCAAATTATTATCGTTGTCTTCATTTTGCTAGAGTTTCAACAATTGATTTTGACATCGCTTATTTGCCGTAAGTTATTTTGCCAATAACATTATGTCACAGAATCGAGATTTTTTAAACTCTCCCCCAACTGTTCATCTGAATTGGTTAAATTTTATTAATAAAATTTCTTGAAGAAGTAATCTCGAAGGAATAGCTCCGACTATTCAGGAAGGAGTACTTACATGTGTAGATGAGGAAAACCGTATATTCACCTTAAAACAGTTTTGTGATATTAATTCTATATAAAGTTTGTTTGAACATTATATAAATAGTGCCAGTTTTGGAGAGTAATATTTGAAATTGACACCCCAAGGAAAACCATTTTCAACCGACGCGTCAATGGAGGTTGACAGTGGCTTTCCAGTGGGGGGGGGCAAATTCAAATGTTACACTCCAAAACAGACACCATTTATTTTATTATACTGAATGTCTTTTTGATTTAGGACGTCAGCAAAAAAAAAAACCGTCGATCATCTTTACGTTCATGTATAGAAAGCTTTCACACTCACCGGTTAACTAATCTCCTTAATGTTTGTTTGATCCTCGAATTAGAATCATTTATCATATAAAGTTTCGTTATTTCTGGCTCGCAAGCATGTTTCCTACATTCGCAAGCATGTATCGTCTCTCGTTTGTTGTTTTCAAGTAAGCGATATCGGGCGCAAGCTTTTAATGACGTCAAGTTAACTCCGGTTCTTTCAAACGCGCAACTGACGTTTGTAGAATTCTATGGTGAACCGTACGCGCATAATTTCCATGCATGTGGCATAACTGTTGTGTTACCCGTTGTCACGTGTGTTGCTAAGGCTCAGGGTAATCGAACGGATTGTTAACTGTATCTAAACCAATCAGATTTTAGTATTTAACATGAAAGTATAATAATGTTAAATATCCCTCTCGAGAAATTTTCACTCATATAAAGGCGCCACCACTTAAGGCTTGCCGGTGAAGGACTGACTTTATTTTTACCTATACCTGATCTCATGAACATTGAGCAGTGAGGGATATTTTTCAAATTAATTTTCAGCTAAATATCTCGGCCCAAGGAAATCAAAAAGTGAGCCGTTGTAAAGAAAAAGAAAAAAGGAAATAATTGTTTGAAAATATCAAAACAATTTTTTCTTCGCTAATCCACAGCAGACTCTCTGACCAATGCAGTGCTAAAAATGTATAAAAAAAAAACAAAAACAAAAAAAAAACAAGAGGCCCATGGGCCTTATAGGTCACCTGAGCATTATTCAACAACTTTCCAGTGATTGAATTTGATCCATGTTTTAAGCCAGATGCTATAGCATTTACAATAAGGTCATCATAACTATACACTTAGCAGTTCCTTAGTTTGGTTATTTAATACCCATAGACAGTGTAGGGGAACAAAAAATGCATTTCAACAAATCAGTAATATTCAGCAATAATCAGTAGTGCCGCTACCACACATGAACCCTTGACTCTTAGGCCTAGATCCACACATTGCACAATTTTTGGAAAGGTGTCCTTGCTTTTCAAAAATATTTGATTAATACCAAGGAGCACATTTCAAACAATTCATTCATTTTCAGTATATAAGTACAGCC
>PRKT01000972.1:133699-165347 GCA_003671525.1 Saccostrea glomerata
TTTATTTAATACCCAGGAGCAGAGAAGAAGATTTTCAAAGAAATAATGCATTTTCACTATATACTTATTTAGCCCCGCCCTAGCACAAGAACCCCTGACCCCAGGGCCATGAATTTCACAATTTTGGTAAAGGACTCAATGCTGATTACAATCATGCAAACAGTTTGACTGCTTGATGTCTAGGAGTAAAGAAGAAGATTTTTAAAGATTACATTAATTTTAGTGGTTTTGGCCCCACCCCCAGGCCCCAGGGGGGCAAGGATCATGAAATTCACAATTTTTGTTCCCCTTCACCCATAGATGCTTTGTGCAAAATTTGGTTGAAATTGGTTCAGTGGTTGCAGAGAAGAAGATGAAAATGTTCAAAAGTTTACGACCGATTGACGACGAACGACGAACGACGTACGACGACGGACGAAAACAGATAGCAATAGGTCACCTGAGTGACTCAGGTGACCTAAAAATACCAAGAGAGGTGAAGTTTATAAAAGATAGAAAAAAAAAACACCAAGATCACTTAGGCTGATTTTACCATTTTACTTTTCCTAATAAAATTCACCTGACTTTTCATATATCCCTTAAGTTTATATTACACGCTCAGCACCAATTCAGCATATTCTGAAATTTGTTTTCATCCAGAAACCTTTACTGTCTTTTGTTCGCACTTGTAAATTAATTGAAATATGAATCATATTTTCTAAGTCTAATTTTTTTCCAGTTCTTAGGAGAAGAATTTATTAAGTTTCTTCCAAAGAAAAAAGTTGTTTGTATCATCTGGTCTTAAATGCTTTCAATTACATGTAGTACCTTCCTTTAGAATTTACCTCTAAATGCATTAATGATTTGCAGACATGTTTATTTCCTAGTAAAGAAATGAAACGGTGACTAATATTTATTTTCTAAAGTTCAGATAATTCACCTTACTTGTGACAATTGTACACAGCTCGGTTAAGGACTTCCATAGGTAGATACATGTACATACATGTACCTTCGGTAAATCGATCATGACGTCACGGTAAAAATGTACAAATGCTCTCAGCACTTTCGCACTTTCTGGGCTAAGAAATTTGTCTTAAATAAAGCACTATTGATTTCAACGTGAGCAATTTTCCGTGTATCCTTGAACTTTTACGATCTTTGTAACCATAAAAATATTTTTCTAATTTTAAACATGTCACATGACAAACAGCTGATGTAAGTGAAGTTGTTTTGGTTGAACTGGGCAGACACCTCATACATACACATGCAATATTAGATTTCCCATTAAATTAAAACGCATGCTAATAAAAATAATATCAACATTCTATTGATTTTTTCGAAATATTTCGAGGCGTATTTCCTTTTGGGTGTATTGAACCTAGATGCGCCCCCTATGTTCTCGTAAAATTTAGAAAATGCAAAAGATGATAACACAGTCAGATTTCTGAAATAAATAAATTTAACAAAACGGCTAATTAATTAGGCCAATCAATAAATTTATTTAAGTACTAGTAAATACATTAGCATGACATTGTGTTCTCACAATTTATGATAAACATTAACGACACTTACATTTTACCGGCTTGACAGTTAAGATAAAAAGGAAAGGAAATATTATCGCATGTAGTACGTTGCACAAAGCTAATGCAGAACTCAGTTTTTCGTCAGTATATATAGAAGAATTAGCGAAAGAGAGAATTTGCACAACTATCATTGGTAGGGAAGGAAATACTGTCGCGATGAGAGTAGATCGTAACATTTTGAATGCTTTTAACTTCCAATTACTTCCCATCCCAACATTTGTCTGGTTGGGATTTCTCGCAGAAGTGCGAGACGAAATACGAAAGACTTGTTTTCGTTCAGAATTTGTTGGTTCAGTTTGAAGTCCATGTCGGGTACGAATGACTCCTCGACCAGAGAGATCCAAAAGTTCTTTAGAACCTGTTTGATATCGTGAGGTTCCTTGATTTGATGATGCGACCCCTGATTGGTCTTTTAAAGATGTGGCATTTCCTTGATTTGATGATGAACCCCCTCGTTGGTCTGTCAAAGATGTGGCATTTCCTTGATTTGATGATGAACCGCCTGGTTGGTCTGTCAGAGATGTGGCATTAGACGGACATTGGTTTATTTGATTAACTTTTATTCTGTGACATTTTGAATTTGACATATTCACATTATTCTTCACAATGTTAGATGCACCATTTGATGTTTGGGATGTGATGCGAGTTTTGATTTTGTGTGAAATTATCAAGTACATTATAGACATGATAATGATCTCGAGTGAAAATAATGTTCTGGTAATATCGAATAATAAGCTTATTTTATCTTGAAACAATACCAGAGCCCCACATCCTGTTGTATTTTTCCGAGCATGGGAAAGAAACAATGGTAAAAAAATGATAGTAGAAATCAACACAGAAAATCCGAGAAAAACCAGTCGCGCTCTCACTCCAGTCATCAAAATAAAGGCTCGGTTCCAGCTAGTCTTTAAAGCGCAATAGCGTTCAAGGCATATGTAAATGAGATGGAGGAAAATATTATGTCTACAAGTGATGAACAGAAGAAAAATCATCATACAAGCATACTCACCGTATTGCGTGTATGTTATGAGAAAAAGATAGAAAAAGTCAAAAAGTATTTCACTGCAGGAGATGATGAGAAACACCAAATGCTGACTGCGCTTTCGGAGATATTTGTCTTTGACCAAAATGATGCTTGCTGCAAAGTTGGTAAGAATCGAAATACACAGTATAACGCCAAAAGTAGGATAGATATAACGTCCGCTTTCTCCAAAAGGATCCTCATGAGTCACGTTATTTTTTATATCTAATGTCGAATGATTCATTTCCATTGCCGTATTCCTGAAATCACGAAATTATTGTTTAAGTACCCGTGTTAGCTTGTCTGAATATTCTACCTTACAACTTTTTCGATCTTATATATATACGCTGTGTATATATTTTGCAATGTCACTTCCGCTTTATTATGTTTTATTGATTTGTTACTGTGTTAATTTGGACGAAGTGAGTTTTTTCTTCTAATGATTTTACGAAACCCAGCTACAAACTACTAGTAATTAGATAGAGAAGGAGAGATAAATATCATATGTGTATCGCTGTATATTTCAACTACATAATTATGCAGACAATGAAAAATTATGCATGGGCCATTTACTGACTAGAGTTTATGCTAGTTGACGGTTTAAAATAACTTTTTAGGCCTTTTAAGATTTTTTTTTTGTCGTGAACGAACGTTTTTAAGGTAACAATAAACTCAAAAAATCACAAACACAATATTTGTGTCTCAATGTTTTAATTTCTAATACTTTCATTGCATGGCTTAATCTTTCTGACAATACATACAGCCTTAAAAATCTAATGTGATTCCTTTCATATTTTAAGAAAACGTATATCGGAGTAGGCACCGGCTGTAGACTTTTTAAAATGGTAAATAACTAACTTAATGAATTTTTTGCTGTTGAAAACTTTTTTTTATTTAACGAAAGTAATGATTTGAGATTTCCATAAAGGTCCTCTTATACTAGTACTGGATTCTTTCATAATCTATCATTTTCATATATCTTACTCAAACCAATTTTAAAACTTATGGATACTTCGATTTTTTAAAGCGTCATAAAGATCCCTTGAATTTAATATCGAAGATCTCTCGTCACACAATGTCATTCAATGGTGTTCGATTTTTTTTACAGATTACGACGTGAAAAAAATTTCGGTCCAAAAATATAGTTGTTGCTTTTCGAGATGAGTAATTATTCGCTTTCACACAAAAATATAATTAAAACGTTGGCGAACAAAGCTTTTCCAGAACAAAAATACTGAAATATGGTGTATTGTAATGAGGCTTCAGGTAGCAATACCCTTAACTTTTGTAAGGTAGATGTCTTGTAGGCGTATGTGATCCCTAAAACGTTCTACTTTCCGACTTGAACAGTGAACGCACGCTGAATAAACTGTGAAAGAAGGGTTAGCGAGCGGAAACAATGGAAAAGTGGATCATTTTAGGGAGAGTACATATCTAATGTTCATAAGGTACCTTCTTTGACTTGGGAACTATATTTGATTCAACAAAATTAAGTTATTATGAGTTATCAACTTATCTAGATAAAACCACGTTTTTTCCTAGAAAGGAAACTCTGAAGTCTTTAAAAAAGTGATTTTTGGCTTTAAAGTTGTACATACTGATTCTATTTACATGTAAGTGCTTACAAGATAGGGTTGTTGCAACCACTATTGGGAAATAACCACTACATAGGTAATAACCACTACTGAAATACGACCACTATTGAAAGAATTATTTCATTAGTGGGTGAGATTCATTTTAAGTATTGACAATATATTTTTTTTATTTCACTTTCATAATGCTCAAGTATTGAAAGAAAAGTTTCACAGCGTAATTTTTAAATATTTATCCAAACTCTGGAGTTTCAACCTAATCCATAGGGGATGGTTTGCAATAACTTGACGTTACTGTGCAATAGAATGTAAATAAGCGAAGTTTTAATGGACAAAAATCCCACTTTTAGTTGTTAATAATATACCGTGGCCAACTTTTAATAACCATGAAAATTGAGCTCAGTGAGCTATTCTCAAGCATTATCAGGGACGGTTTCCCCATTGCAGCCCATAATTAGAAAAAAAAATCATGAAAAGGTTACGTTGTTTTTAGATCATAAAACCTGTCCAGGATTCCTTTATCTGAGAAAAGCCACAATGCCTTATCTTCATTGTCTTAAGTACTCCATTTCTTCTTTAAAATTTCTTTTGAACTTCAATTAGACTATATATTTCTATGTTCAAAGACCTACTCCAAACTTGACCTTTCAAAATAGAAAACAAACAATAATGAATCTTTACAGAACGAATTACATGGCAAGGAACATCTGTTCTTAATTATGCTGTTTCTGAAAATAAATAAGTGAAATATCTAACCCTAAATAGCAAGCAGATGCAAAATTTGAGGGAATAAAACTGAGACTACAATATCGATATAAATAATATATGTTTTTATATAATTTTATCAACTATTCGTAAATATAAATTCTAAAAAGAAAAAAATCACTACTTTCACTAGGCATTCTTCTGTTTAATTTTGACATCTCACAATCAATGCCCCGTTAGCCACGATTCTCAAAAATGTACAATAAGAAAGACGCTTTCCTTAAATTTTAATCTTTTCTTGTCCTTAAGATCCTTTGAGCGTTTTTAATAGATACATTTCTTAATCGTTTCTTCTTAAAAGGTGATGTACTAATTCTTTTTGATAAAAAAACTCGAATTTTATAACCGAATGTGCTTCACTTTAAGTGTTGTTGAAATACACAAAAGAGATACAAACTTTTTTTTTTTATCTCAGAGTTCATAATCTAATACAGAAAGTTTACGAACAAGGCTCATACTCCTCAGCTAATGATATGTCATTATTAACAGTTTGAAAAGTTTGATCAATTAGTGATTGTTAACTTTGTGTCTAACAAGGATACAGATTACTTGTAGAATGTATAATCACCAGATATTTCTTTCTACAAGATATCTAATTACAAGAGAGACTTCACAATGAATACAATGACTTATATAATTATTCAGTTATTCGTTCAATATACTTCAAGTGCAGATAAAGGACTTATCTTGAATTTCTGTACTTTAAAGTACTTTTTTCTTGTTTTTTTTTTGTCTCTTATCAAAAGAATCCATATCATTTTTATTTTTGTTGAAAATAATTTTATTACCATTTTGCAAGTATGTCATAACTGTACAAAGGTAGTGTTTTAAAGAGGACAAATATGCGTTTAAGGATCATTGTTCAAGTGCATATATTATTCGTAAATACAATGGAAATGGAGCAAAAGCAAATTTCTTTCTTCAAAGAATGACTCTTTTTTCTAAATAAATGTTTTCAGCTTTATCTTTTCCTTTCAAACAAGACTACTGATATTCTTGAAATTGTTCATACGTAGGGCAAGCTCTTGCAAATCGAATCAACTGAGATATATGCACTCCCTATTCAGGTGATGAAGGTATATTGCTGCATAAGTAAGGAAAGTTGACGATAGAAAAGTTAAAGTCATCACCTTAATCATATAGCTTGGTTGTTAGATTACCATTAACGTCCTTTTCAAGTAAAATATCCTAGTATGAGAATATGAGATTTTTTTTATTAATTCCTAGCCACAAATTAAACATTCGAGGGAACGAAATAAAATTCGTGGCCACGAATAAAAATTTGTGGGTATGAAATACAATTCGTGGCCACGAAATACAATATAAAGAATCTACAGTGTATTCACAGGTCGGATTCGTAATTTAGACGCCCATGTGCGCATAAACGCGGATCTGCAGACAGAGAGGTGAGAAGACGTATTATTTACAAGTAAGTAAGCTTATTTCCAGTGCTTTTTCAATGTATTTCACACATTTATTGTTAGATGTTTCAAATAAATAGCGCGTAAATGTAGAACTTTTTTAGTTAATCACTCAATGATTATTTATTGAAGAATTAGTGGCAGAGTAGGCCCCTATTATCGGAAACGTGACATATTAAAAAAGAAAGCAATGTTCAAATATCATCATGATTGTTTTTACATGAAGCTTAACTGTTTTATTCAAATGAAAGTGTGTGCTTTGTAATATATAGAGTACCTTTTAACGAGTGTATCTTCAGATATCAGACGAGGGGGCTTGTCCCCCGAGTCTGATATCTGAAGATGCACGAGTTAAAAGGTATTCTATATGTTTTGTATCATTGTTCTCACGCACTGAGTATAACCATGATCTATCAATATCACGCTCATAGGGCATGTTCATCTTGGCAGGCCTATGTTCCCAGGGGTATATTCCCACGCACCGCTCTATGAAAATTTCATCATACCATTTCATGACCAATGAAAAAAGAGCACGTGATTCGCAAGTATAGGGCGCTGTTTTTCTCGAATATTTCTACATCGACAGCCATGGATGACGGCTGCGATTTTTTGTTGTCCCAATTTTTAGATACGGTAGAAACGGAAATCAAAATCGAAAATTCTGTAGGCCAGTTAGGAAACCTAAACATTTCACAATTAAGCGATGTGTACCTCAAGGAAGAAGATTCTACACCTATGGACTTTCAGACTATAAATTTTGACTTGGGTATTTTCTCGCGGGATCAAAATGATGGTGACATGAAAATGGAAACTTTTGAATGTGTTGAGCCGAACGAATCACAGAATCGAAGGTTCGCTGAAGCTGTGTCGGATGATGATTTGCGGCAGCTGATTGACTCTCAGACAAATCCTAATACGCGGAGAAATACGAAATGGTGTGTTGAAATGTTTAATAAATGGCGCGCATCTCGAGAAAATGTACCTTACATGAAAGAAATGAATGCAGAAATGCTGAATTACTGGTTACAACGCTTTGTGTTGGAGGTACGTAAACAGGACGGCAGTGAATATCCCCCGCGTACTCTCTACTTCATTGTTTGTGGATTACTGCGTCATTTGCGAGAGGAAAACGTCCATAATATGAATTTTCTTGATGAACATGATCACCGTTTTGCCGTTTTCCGTAAAGTTTTGGACGCCCGTATGAAGGAATTGTTATCAAAAGGCTTAGGCACCAAAGTGAAACAAGCTGATCCAATTTTGCTGGATGATGAAGAAAAAATCTGGACTAAAGGAGTATTCGGGTCACACTCGTCTCAAGCTCTACAGTACACAGTTTTCTTCTATAACTGTAAGATATTCGGTTTGAGGGCCTTTGACGAACACAGAAATCTGGAGTGCTCCCAGTTTGAAATTGGGCAAGACGAGCAAGGAAAATTTATTCGATTTACGGGCAGATCATCTAAGACTTACAAAGGGGGGCTGAAACATCTGCAGCTTACCAATAAAGATCTAAAACATTACTGCCAAGAAGGTAAGTTGTTTCTATTAGTATATTTTAAAATTGTACTCTACTAGATCTACAGAGCTTTTAGTTATTTGTCCGGCGATCGCTTAGTGTTGATGAAAAAGAGAAATGAAATAGAGCGACAAGTTTTGTTTTAAGAGTTATCCCCCTTAGATATTGATTTTCTACAGAATGTAGGCTAGGCCTACCGGGTTCGATTATGCGCAAGGCGCCGGTTTTGATTTCCGTTTTGAAACACAGGGCTGGAAAAAAACTGCTTCGCGATATTTGATCATTTATTCTTTGCTTACAGAAAAGTAGTACATCTTAAAATTTTCTTATTTTTTCAGGTGAACGGTGTCTTGCAGATTTCTATCGTACCTATCTCGAGGCTCTCAATAATGATGGACCTTTTTACCGCCGTCCCTTAGCTGTCGCAGGTCCTGTATGCGTGCGATATGGCGAACAAGTGCTGGGAGTTAACAAACTTAAGGGCCTGATGAAGGAAATTACAGGAAAAGCAGGACTGAAGGGAAACTTTACCAACCACTCAGGCAAGAGGACATGCGCTACTCAGTTATACCACGCAGGGATCGACGAGCAGGAAATCATGTCTCGGACCGGTCACAGGTCAGAAACGGCAGTAAGGAAATACAAAAGATCAAATTCAGCACTACAAGAGCGTGTTTCCGAAGTTTTGAATCCCCCAAATGTGAAAAAAATTAAATGTGAAACAACCACTCTTAAAACGAGTGAGTGTGAAAATATTCAAGATGAAAATTTGAGTCCGGTGTGCGACAGTGCTGTTGTACCTGAAAGTGAAATTGCGACTTCCAGGGGAAATGCCGCGAGTCCAAATACCAGCTGCATTTTGAAGCCGGGCTCGGTATTTAATAATTGTATTTTTCATTTTTAACTCCCGAGTGGCTTTCTTTCAACAGTAAAAAAAGAAATCATTGTGTTTTCTTGTATTAAATGTCTTTTTTATTTTATTTGAGCACGTTTTAATTTAATGTTTTGTACATGTAACTTACACTGTAAACACAGAAATTGCAATAAAATACGATTTTTTTTCATTTCTTGCTTCTTGTCAGTGGTGTGATCTATCACAGATACATCACGGAAAACTGTTATGTATCAGGAAAAAATGAATGGCTGAGATCAAAGGAAAACCTCTCAAACAATGATACAATTAATAAAAGGTAATTGTTTTAAAAAATGCGATGAACTAGGGAGATCAGTACTGATACTATTTATAGGTTTAGTTAATGGTCAGTACAATGTTCATCAGCTCTTCATGTATTCAACCGGCACAAATTAAATTTCAACAACACCTGATCAAGGCACACAATTCAATACCAATAACAATGGGACACTGAACCGTTTTGAATCATTTTAAACGAATATCCCGTTGGCTCATTCCAATCAAATGATAATAATATATAAGTCCGTTCATTTTGAACATGTTGAATGACATGAAATAGAAAAAGGTAAAATCGCATTATAAAGCACAGTTTTACTTCGTGGCCACGAATTTTGATTTCGTAACTATAAATTTTACTTTGTTCCCACGAAATTTTTATTTAGTGGTCACGATTTCGTTCCCATGAATTTTATTTCTTGGCCACGAATTAATAAAAAAAATCTCACACCATGTCCTGTACCAGCCACCGTAGAAAAAAAAACATATATAGAATTTTTTTTATATTCAATTGTCCTCAAAAGTGAAATGTATCAATAACTGGGTTTAAAATAAATTTAAAAATAAAATGACCGAAATATGTGATACATTTATGCTTATATTCTAGCTGATATTGCGAACAAAATAATTTTTGACTGTATTTACGTATTACAGCTGAATTATGGTACCTAGAACATCATTTTTTTTATCGGATAACTTGGATAGTTGGAAGTGAATTGAAGGTTCTACCCGCTTTTTCTTCACGCATATTAGGCTCACCTTTCTGATTCCTATCGTATCTTGCCTGATCCCACATTCTATGTTTTAGAGGTCCGTGTTTGTTCTGCCCCTAATTGTAAAATTGTTTTCTAGACTTTTTGATCTTGAATAGTTATTATAATATCCCCATGTTTCAACAGCCATCACTCACATATGTCATTTAGAAAATAATTTAATTTGATGATTTATAGATAATAAAGTGAATTTTCTGTCACTTTTAATATGTACAATGACATTATGGAAAAAGTATGTGTATATTGTCAAGAAGCATGATTGCGTTCTATAAATTAAAAAATATATATATACATAACAAGAGGCCCACGGGCCTTATAGGTCACCTGAGCATTATGCAACAATTTTTCTAGTTATTGAATTTGATTCATGTTTTAAGCCAGATGCTATATGACATTCACAATTTTGAAAGGGGCACCATTGATCATCATAACAATACACTTAGCAGTTGCTTAGCTTGGTTACTGAATACCCATATGCAGGGTAGGGGAACAAAAATGCATTCCAACTAACCACTGTGACATAAACCCCTGACCTTAGGTCCACACATTGCACAAATTTCAAAAGGCACCCTTAATATCAAAAAATAAATAAATGTTTTATAAATACAAAAGTGCAGATTTCAAACAATAATTCATTTTCAGTATATAAGTAGAGCCCCAACCCCATCCCTGACCCTGGGGCTTTGAAATTCACAATTCTGCAAGATTAGGGCCCTTGCTCATCATAACTATAATGGTACTTCATCTGCTTTATACCCAGAGACAAATAAAAAAAAATTCAAAGATCTAATGTATTTTCATTATATAATCAATTGAGCCCCGCCCCCCTAACACCAGAACCCCTGACCCTGGGGCCATAAAATTCATAATTTTGGTAGAGGCATTCTTGCTCATCATAACTATGTACTTAGTTTATTTAATACCTAGGAGCAGAGAAGAAGATTTTCAAAGAATTCATGTATTTTCAATATATAATCAATAGAGCCCTGCCCTAACACCAGAAACCCTGTGACCCTGGAGCCATAAAATTCACAATTTTGGTAAAGCACTCTTGCTCATCATAGCTATGCACTTAGTCAGTTTATTTAATACCTAGGAGCAGAGAAGAAGATTTTCAAAGAAATCATGTATTTTTACTATATATAATCTATAGAGCCCCGCCCTAACACCAGAACCCTTGAGCCATAAAATTCACAATTTTGGTAAAGCACTCTTGCTCATCATAACTATGCACTTAGGTGGTTCATTTAATACCTAGGAGCAGAGTAGAAGATTTTCAAAGAATTCATGTATTTTCACTATATAATCAATGGAGCCCCCCCCCCCTTAACACCAGTCCTTGACCCTGGGGCCATAAAATTCACAATTTTGGTAGAGGCACTCTTGCTTATCATAACTTTGCACTTAGATAGTATATTTAATGCCCAGGGGCAGAGAAAAAAAATTCAAAGAAATCATGTATTTTCACTATATATAATCAATAGAGCCCCGTCCTAACACCAGAACCCCTAACCCTAGGGCCATAAAATTCACACGTTTGGTAGAGGCACTCATGCTTATCATAACTTTGCACTTAGGTAGTATTTTTAATGCCCAGGGGCAGAGAAAATTTTTTTTCAAAGAAATCAGTTTTTTTCACTATATATAATCAATAGAGCCCCGCCCTTACACCAGAACCCCTGACCCTGGGGCCATAAAATTCACAATTTTGATAGAGGCACTCATGCTTATCATAACTATGCACTTAGTTTGTATATTCAATACCCAGGGGCAGAAAAGAAGATTTCCAAAGAATTCATGTATTTTCACTAAATATAATCAATGGAGCCCCGCCCTAACACCAGACCCCTGTCCCTTGGGCCATAAAATTCACAATTTTGGTAGAGGCACTCATGCTCATCATAACTATGCACTTAGTTAGTATATTTAATACCCAAGGGCAGAGAAATTTTTTTTCAAAGAAATCATGCATTTTCACTATATATAATCAATAGAGCCCCGCCCTTACACCAGAACCCCTGACCCTGGAGCCATAAAATTCACAATTTTGGTAGAGGCACTCTTGCTCATCATAACTATGTACTTAGTTGGTTTATTTAATACCCAGGAGTAGAGAAGAAGATTTCCAAAGAAATAATGCATTTTCACTATATACCTTTTTAGCCCCGCCCTAGCACTAGAACCCCTGACCCCAGGGCCATGAATTTCACAATTGTGGTAAAGGATCCGGACTCAATGCTGATTACAATCATGCAAACAGTTTGACTGCTTGATGTCCAGGAGTAAAGAAGAAGATTTTTAAATATTGCATTAGTTTTAATGGTTTTGGCCCCACCATTCAGGCCCTAGGGGGGGGCAGGGATAATAAAATTCACAATTTGTGTTCCCCTTTACCCATAGATGCTTTGTGCCAAATTTGGTTGAAATTGGTACAGTAGTTGAAGAGAAGAATCTGAAAATGTTCAAATGTTAACACACGACGGACGACGAACGACGGACGACGAACGACGACGGACGTAAACGGATAGCAATAGGTCACCTGAGTTTACTAAGGTGACCTAATTAAAACTCAGGTGACCTAATTAAAATTGAATAACTTTTTATTCTCTTCTGGAATAAAAACAATATAGAACCCAAATTATGTGTGCCGTCAAAAAGGTGAGCATTGCCAGTACCGTACTTTACAACTGTGTGTTATCTCCATATGTTTCATTTCATACAACACATACTAGTATGATTTTAAATTTGAAAATCATGGGGCAAAAATGCACATATAGCCTATAAGACTCTTATTTAAATATTTTTCAAAAATTTTGCCAGATTGCTATTGATTTGTTTATTTTCTAGGAATTTTTTTTATACAAGTTTCAATGCCATTTAATAAAAGACGGTCCTTTTTGAAGAGTTGGTACATGTATTTCTTGAAAGAAAATTTTGCTTACACATGTCATATAATTTACATTTCCAATAAGGTTATATAAATAATAACGTAACAATATATGTTTAAGTTCATTCTAGATGCAATGAATATGAACAGTTATTTTTCAGTGGAGTGGAAAAAAAATAAAGAAATTCAATATTTGAGTGATGGTGAACACGATTCTATTCGAATGTGAATATTTCTTGATTTCATTTTAGATTCTCCATATAAAAACAAACAAAACAGATTTTTGATGCTTTAATTCCGTGCTCTCAGTTCATTTACATTTAAGTAAATTTTACTAAATTTGTACAAATAGAGCTTATACACACCAACTTTTGCACTACACTCATTCGTACATAAAAAATATAAATCTTTGCTTTTTTACACGGCATACATGGAAAAGAGAAAAACAAGAGTATATAATGCATTTATTCCAAACCTGTATTTCTTTTCACATATGTTGTCATTTCAAACGTGACAATGCAGAAAAGTTTTTGCAGTTAGGTTTTTAATAAATACGTTTTTTGAATTATAAATACATTTAAATAGTGTAACACAATGAGGGTATATGTTTTAAGTTTAATATTAATTAGTACAATACATTTATCCATGTTCAGATATTGTATTATAAATCATAATTGATAATTGATTAAAAAAGGGAATTCCTAAAAGATCCACTCCTTTAGAACTAATTTCTCATTTGTTGTCCCAATTGAAAGTACAATCTATCTGTATCAAGGTCAGTAAATATGGCGGATAAATTCAAGTTGTGATGTTAACATACACGAAAAATAACCAATATATGGATTGTTCTGTATATTTTTGGGTTGATATATGTCTTTGATAACTATATTTTTGAAGTCCAGGTAAGAAATGATAATAAAATAGACTAGTCTTGATAAAGCCATTTAGGAAAACGTTTTTTCCTTTATTTTACAGCTAAATTACCCCTAAGCTTAAATTCTCTGTTCAAATTTCTCTTGGAGTTGTGGTAGGTCTAGCAGTCGCCATTGCTCAAAGCTCACTATTTTCGAGTAATTTTCAATGCAATAAAAAAGGCGGTTAATTTTCAAAACCGGCTTATTATTAAATCCGTCTTATTTTCAAGGTTTTATGATATACTGACCTAAGAGTTATGACAAAAATTATCAATAATCTTTGCAAAATAGTAAGGACAATATTTTTCTACAGTAATGACATTCATATAGTACAGTTATCTTACGCATTACACTGAAGTATTAATTTAAGTATTGACTGGAGAATAAAAATGAATATTTATTTATATATTGTAGGCAAAACTTACAGCCATTGGACATGTACTAAAGAAATAAGAAGCAGCAATTCGAAGTGGTAAAGTATAATTTTAAAAAAAAATGTACAGCTTTTTATACAATAAGGATATGTATCGCCTGGATCAAAAATATTTATGAAGTGTTTGAACTAGACTTAATCAATAAACAATGTTATATTTAGAGATATTACGTAGGTTATCACTGCATAAATACGTTGACTGTTTTCAATGTAAATTAATTAAAAAAATTAATAACTCGGAAGAAATGAAAGTAATCGAAATGGTATCTATCGATTACATTACGATGAATAGAGATGCAGTAACGAACAAAAACGCATTAAGTTGCATTAAATATAGATACGGAATACTTCAGGGCCATCCAGAATATGAAATTTGCTTTTAAGTTTATCTTGACTGAACCACTGCTTTCATTTATTCTTTAATTTTACAGTGGAAGTGTCTGAAAATAATCACGATGACATCTTTTTTTCTCTTTAGAAACTTTGAATATCAATAAATAATATCCCCCCCCCCCAAAGCTAAGATATCCACTCTGTTATATTGCACTTATTCTTCTCTTCAGAACATCACCACTCAGTCTTAGTATAGCCTTGAAAATAATAAAACAGATATTTTGTTAAACACTAATAATTTAAAAAAATATTTTTATACGTTGGTATTTGTTGACTAAACATATGGAAAAGAAGTTACTTTTATCATCATTATTTTCATACATTAGACAATTCAATTACAATTTAAAACCAATGTTTTTCTTAAAACTGCTTTTTGAAAGATACAGTTTTAAAGAGAAAAGAATAACAGAAATAATTGAGAAAAATGTAGAATCAAATAAAGACAGGAAAAAATTATAAATACACTGAACCACACTTCTAAGCGTTCACCTAACATTTTCTGAGTTTTAAAGAACAAATTCAAATTCAAGCAATAAATTATTTTTTATAATTCATTGTTAATGATGCATATCTCAGTTCGATGTTGCATAAATTCCATGAAAGTATCTCGTCAGAATTTCAAGCAAAGTGTCAAAGAGATGATCACAATATAATCTCTATGGAGTAAGAACATTACTCTCTCTAATTACTGCAAGACATCCTTTACTGTTGGAAATCATGTACCCCTAAATAGGAGGTTGACATATCTGCTGCCACACCTACTGCATAGAATTTTTGAAACCGTTAAAATTGTAGGAAGGGGGGGGGGGGGGGGGGCTTTGACATTCCTTATAAAAATCACAAATGTGTACAATGGGATTTAGATTCCGATATTTTACAGTGGTTGTTTATTTAAAAAGTAATATCAAGGTCAATTAAACACTAAAAATAAAAGGAAGTAAAACGTGGTGCAAGGATGGTCAAGATGTCAACATTTCAACGGCTCTCCCTTCTGTCTCAATGGTCATTATACCAATGTTTTGAGTTTTATAGTAAACCAGTTTATCAAACATAATGATCATAAATATGCTAATTATACAATACACATGCCACAAAGTACAGATTTATTGTTTTAAAGCTTAGTCAAGGAACATTGGTTTTCATAGATGATTTTTTATTTTCTATTTACAATTGTCGAGAAGACTCATTAGTTGTTAAAAATTGAAAATATCATATCATTCTATGAAGTAGTTATTGAATAACTGCATTTATCAAAGTGAACACTTCAAAGTTTTGTTGAGTTTATACATAGTTACATGAATGTCCAAACAGAAATTTGTAACATACATGATTTTGTTTAATGTTTTCATTGTGTCATATTCTTCGATTTTATTTAATTCTTTTTTGCTGAAAGGTTCTTCCTTTAACAATTTATTCATTGTTAATTACACTTTGAAACTCTATTGTCCCTTTTCCTCCCCCTACATAAATTTATCCCCTGTTAAGTATAATTGAAAAAAGTGAAAAGGTTTACAGTTCAGAAATGACACACGGCATCACAAGTAATATTGCCTAGTGGTTCTATTGATAAAGTAAAACAATTATTAACCAAAAAAGACATATCACTGACAGACAAGGGTAAAAATCTAGAACCATCAAAATGATAATGAACAATGAAGATGTTTTGCTGATTTGTCTTCCTTACCTTAGAAAAATCATCTAAGATACAATATAATAGAAATATCTCACCTGGGAGAGGTCAGTCCAGATTACGTTGAAAACATCATCCTTCATGACGTGATAACTTCCGGAATCATGGCTATACTTATTTCTATATAACCTGATCCTCTCTAAGTCGTCACTCTCTGTAATGTGCTCAACTTTAGGTTCCTTTCCCCATCCATTTCCAGGGGGATCGATGTCAGAGAAATTCCTCAACAATTTATACATGATGGTAACGTCCATAGATAAAGATGATACACTAGTGTTGGATCCACCTTAAACAAGAGGCCCGGGGGCCATAGCGCTCACCTGAGCACATCGGGCGTGAATTTACCCCCCCCCCCCTTTCCAGGCCTTCATCATTTGAACAAACTAGAATCTACACTGATTCCATATAAATATCACTAATCATAGCTTTGAAGTACTTGAAAATAAGTTTTTAAAAGGTTTCCCTATATAACTCTATGTAAAACTTGGGACGGCCACCCTTGCCCCGGGGGTCATGAATTGAATAAACTTGAATCTACACTACCTGAGGATGATTCCACATGAGTTTCATCTTTTCTGGCCCAGTGGTTCTTGAGCAGGATTTTTTTTAGATATTTCCTATTTATTCCTATGTAAAACTTGGGTCGGCCATTTTGGCCCCACCCTTGCCCCGGGGGCATGATTTGAACAAACTTGTATCTACACTACCTGAGGATGATTCCACATGAGTTTCATCTTTCTTGTCCTAGTGGTTCTGGAGATGAAGATTTTTAAAGATTTTTCATATATATTCCTATGTAAAACTAGGGTCGGCCATTTTGGCCCCATCCTTGCCCCGGGGGTCATGATTTGAACAAACTTGTATCTACACTACCTGAGGATGATTCCACATGAGTTTCATCTTTCCTGGCCAGGTGGTTCTTAAGAAGAAGATTTTCCTTTATATTCCTATGTTAAACTTGGGTCGGCCATTTTGGTCCCACTCTTGTCCCGGGGGTCATGAATTGCATAAACTTGAATCTACACTACCTGAGGATGATTCCACATGAGTTTCATCTTTCCTGGCCCAGTGGTTCTGGAGAAAAAGATTTTTAATGATTTTTCCTATATATTCCTATGTAAAACTTTGGTCGGCCATTTTTGTCCCACCCTTGCCCCAGGGGTCATGATTTGAACAAACTTGAATCTACACTACCTGAGGATGATTCCACATGAGTTTCATCTTTCCTGGCCCAGTGGTCCTTAAGAAGAAGATTTTTAATGATTTTTCCAATATATTCCTATGTAAAACTTGGGTCGGCTTTTTGGCCCCACCCTTGCCCCGGGGGTCATGATTTGAACAAACTGGAATCTACACTACCTGAGGATGCTTCCACATGAGTTTCATCTTTCCTGGCCCAGCGGTTCTGGAGAAGAAGATTTTTTTTAAATGCCATTAGTTTTTAACAAATTCATGATTATCTCCCCTTGGAAAAGGGCATGGCCCTTTATTTGAACAAACTTGAATCCCCTTCACCCAAGGATACTTTGTGCCAAGTTTGGTTGAAATTGGCCCAGTGGTTCTTGAGAAGAAGATGAAAATGTGAAAAGTTTAAGACAACAACGACAACGACGACGACAACAACGACGGCAGACAACGGACAAATTTTGATCAGAAAAGCTCACTTGAGCCTTCGGCTCAGGTGAGCTAAAGAACATTTAAACATATTTAAGCTGCGCATTCTGTAATACATTAAGAGGAAAAATTGAAAATTAAACTTACCCCGAGTTTTAAATTTGGTTTGACTTACTTAGAATCACTGATAAGTATCCATAAATTACAGGTGTACATATCAAGTGTCAAAGGTTATATAGATTTATCTCTCATTTCGTCTTCTTCTGTATGCCAAAGATATTTGATGGTAGCTTAGACTATACTACTTCTAATTGTCATGAAAACTAATCATTTTAAATATATTAAATTAAAACTTTTTTTACATATATTATTGAATTTTATTTCACAGTCATTGAATCCAAATGAAAAGGTGGTATGCAGATTAATGTGACTAATCATGCATAGCCAAAGTGGTTTTATTGGGAAATTATCAACGATATTTTTATA
This sequence comes from Saccostrea glomerata, assembly GCA_003671525.1. Classification (NCBI taxonomy): domain Eukaryota; kingdom Metazoa; phylum Mollusca; class Bivalvia; order Ostreida; family Ostreidae; genus Saccostrea; species Saccostrea glomerata. The sequence continues at coordinate 151,959 of PRKT01000972.1, forward strand.
CCAATTCCCTGTAAAACTTTGATCCAAAAATTTGACCAAATCCAAAGGGTCATGGTTTAAGCAATTGTTGCACTACTGCTCTAATGTACTTTGCAATTAATAAGTCTTTTTGTTGTTCTGCTGTTCTTGAGAAGATTTTTATTTACTAAATTCCCATAAAAGTATAAAACTGAAGTGCTACGTCACCTGACCACAGGTACCATGACCTGATTGAACTTAAAGCTACATAATGTCAGTTTTCAGCATTATATTTTTATCTTTTTTCTCTAGGAATTAAAATAACATCATGCTTTATTTTTTGCACTTTTTTCAAAAGGAACCCTTCGAAGAATTGATTTCTCCTTAATCTAACAATCATTGTTGTCTTTTACCCTTAGCATTAATCTTCAATAGATTATTCCGGTCAAAACAGAGAAAGGTTTTAAAGAACACAGACGACAACAGTCAAATTACAACAAGGAAAGATTATTAAAAACAAAAATTGAGTACTAGTAACTCGATCTTGTGACATGAAGAAATTGATTGATTGAATATTGTTTGACGCCAAGTATTCTTCAGCCATATTTCGGCGGGACATGAATACAGATACATCAAAAAGAGTAGAAAATAGATGCATTTAGTATTTTAACATAAAAAAAATCCAGGAGGTACCTTGAGGAGGGAAAAGGATCTCCAGTTGAGGTGGTTGGAATCGGAACTGTCCTCTTCTTATGTCTGTTTCATTTTCTTTCAGAGTCGTCTCTAAATCCTCTTTTGGGAAAAATTTATCAAAGCAGATTCTAACTGCATCAGTTGCAATTTGCAATAACTTTAGAATCTTGGCAAAATTATCTGAATAAGAAAAGTGAAGCTCCAGTGTTTCATTTATATGGAAAAAAATATTTGAAATGAATACAGTTACTGCAAATAACAAATAAAGAAATTATCAACTGCTTTCTAAAACATGTCAAATAAAAAAAATGTACAGCAGTGGAAATTTACCATATTACTTTAATAAGGATATGTAACAAGTTTACATTTTGATAAAAATTCATGGAAATAGAGAAATTTATGTAAAGTCAAAAATTACATAAAATTGAACAAAAAAATAATCTTAATATGTATTAACAGTCTAGATACCTTTGGTATTTGACTCACTATGTAAATAACTTCCCGAAGATAAAACTTCACTGGTTCCCATGGCTTGATATATTTCTGCTTCATTGTCAAGTTCCTTTAAAATGTTAAATTATTTAAACTACATCAAAACTTTGTATTTTCAAAATTAATTATTAAGATTAAATGATATAACCAAAAATTATTATGAATGCATAAATGCATGTAAGAAATATCTTACCAAGTCATACAAATACAACAGGCAAACTTCGATCAAGAATCACCATCTTGAACAGAAACAGTATATTTTTGTGATATTTTTTGCATTTCTGAGAGAACAACCATAATATTCGATTACCTGTCTCCAATACTTGGTGATTTTCTTTGAGTTGATGATGTGCTTTCTCTCTATTGCACAGGAAGAACATTGAAAGGCTGGTTTTGTAAATTCTGATTCGTTGATCACAGAACTTTCTTTGTTATCACAAAATCCTGTATCTTTGCATTTGAAAGCGAGTGCATATTTAGAATCTGCGTAGAATGTTTCAGAAAGAATATTCAATATATCGTGAATTTTCCTCTTTACTTGTTGAGATGTTGATTTATCTACTTCTCCTTCAAGTACAAAGACTTGTAACTGAATTTCTGTTGGTGTCATTCCAATCAGAATGTTATGGTTCTCATAAAGGAACACAGCCACTGTTTGATAAATGCAAAGTTCATCACTATTTGAATTCAGCTTCCATGGAATTTGCATGCAACTTGCTATGAGACGCTGAAAAATGCCAGCAGGAAGAACATCAAATACATAACAGAGAATGGAGGAGGCAGGGTATGATGCAAAGCTTTTAGCAGGAAATGGTCTCTTGTTCATACAGGGAACATACCATTTTTTGTCGACTAAACCAGCCAAAAGCCCAAGTCTCTCCATGTAGAGCATGATGTTGTCCTTGTGTTCAAGGTACATATTATTCTTTAAACTCTTTTTATTCCATATCGCAGACAACAAAGTGTCACTCAGCTCTCCAGTTTCATTGAATCGGTCCCATTCTGTTGCAAATTCAAATAAGTCCTCCTCTGCATGGTTTTTGTCAGTGATAACATTTTTGAATGCATCTGCAAACCACTGGACATCAAGAATGATAATCTCTTTAAGCAATTCTTGCTTAAAATACAAAATTTCTCTGAAATCGTGGAAAAAAAGCAGCATGATATTAATATCCTCGATCGTTTCCAATTTTATTTCCTGTGGCAGTGCCTCATTGAAAGCCCGAAGTATCCCTTTCTTTATTATTTTGAGGTATTTCTTCTCTTGGAAGAACTTTTCAAAAATAGCCCATGAGAGCGGGAGCTTTTCAGCCCAGTAATCAAGCTGTTGAACAGTATCAGAAATTGAACGTTTGATTTTCTTAATGCATTTATTGTCATGAAATCCTACTGCAAACATCATTGATTTGTCAAGATGCTTTTGCAATGATTTGTCTTTCATTTCCAAAGTCTTCCATACCTCACGGAAAAAATCTGTTTTCTCCTAAAAAAAAAATAAATGTGTATTTTATCAAGCTAGTCACATTAAAACGACTGGTGCTTTTGAAGCACTTACTAGTACATGTATATCCCCCATTGGACATGCATTTTAGGGCACGCAAAAACCTTTATTTTGGGCAGTATATATTATGGGCAATGTACATTGAAATTGTATTGACCTTTTGATTTGAATAAATAAGGGTCAACTACCGGTACTAAATGTATCTGAGATACAACAACCTAATATTAAATGTATATTTTACTAAAAGTATTTTGAATTATATACATTATTTTTAATTAACAATGAGCATTCAATTAATTAAAGTGCAAATGAATTTTTTCGAGTTAATGTGAATTTGATTAATTTCTCAATTTAAGGAAAACACCATTTTATACCTTTTCTGTCTTTTTTTTCAGCATGAGTAGCAACAAGTATAACGGGGGCCTTCTCACTGCTGTATTGATGAATGGATTTGGCCCAAAATGTGAGATAATCTTAATAAATTGAAGAAAAATAATCAACAGAATAATTTATTACATGTATTTAGACAGAACAAGAAACAATAAGATAAATATTGGTTTGACATATAATATACATATACATCTAGTTATCTACTGTATTCTGACCATTAAAATGTCAGAATTTTTAACACATATCACCTATTTTCTTAATTTTCACATCTATTTAAGAAAAGAAATCAACTTGATATATCCCATACTCTTTCAGAGCTGATAAGCCATATAATGTAATATTGTCAAACCTCTGTGTGTCCAATCCTGGTAAATGGAGCCTGCCTGACTACACACTTCCTCTCCAACCTTATCATCGAACTTTTTCTCCATATTGAGCACCAGGATAAAGAATGCCCGTGGACTCAGAAAAATCTGGTGTGAGGCATAATAGGCACACTGCCCTGCAAAGTCGACAATGGTGATTCTTTTTTCTGGAACAGCAAAATCGTCTTTTGAAAGTTGTAAAATTCCCAAACCCTTTAAACCTTCTTTATCATGTTTTTTGACTATCCTATCTTTTTCATCTATGGTAGACTCGAGTTCGTTTCTGTTAATTAGTTTATTTTCTGCACTGTTGCTTTTTTGTACTCTCTGTTTATCATGAAATCCCTCGCTACACTGTATTTTGATATCCTCTTCTTCAGCAATAGCTTTCCTGTCATCATTTACTTGTACAGAAATCCCTGGGACAGTTTGGTGCCGTGCTGTTTCATCAATTTTAACCTTAAAGCGCTGTTTTTGGTTTGATGACTTTACTACAAAAAGATCGCACTCATCGTTTTTAATCAAAACATTTGTTGATATGTATCATGTAACAACTTTGCCATTTCTAATTTTTTTAAAAAAATGATCGGTCCATGTGGATTGTGAAAAAAGGGACCATTTTAAGTCTATAGCATTTTACCTGCTTTAAACATTGGATTTAATTGCATCATTCAATATATAGAAATCAGCAGTAACGTCAATGTATCTCTGATAAATATGTTACAGACATATTCTTTGAAAATAAAATTTCTCCAAAATTCAACATAGGAGATGCAGAACACTGGTAAAAATACACAAATAGATGTTTCATGTATTATATAAGTTCTACAAACTTGAGATGAGCTCAAATCATAATCAGATTAGGTCTTTAACCTTTTAGAAGAACTGTCCAATATTTTCTAATGACAAGTGAAGGGATAATTTAACTCCAAATCATTTTTATTTCTACTCATGTTTAAATATATATATGTTACCATAAAATCGAAAGTTACCTTTAATTGTGTCTGATACATCAAAAATGTCGGATTGTAGCTCTATTCCTCTCGTTGATTTCACGTTTTTCTGAATCTTTTTCACACTTATTCCCTTTAATCTCTCTAACAATGTTGTTTTACCACTACCCGCACATCCTATTATCATCCCAGAGGTGTGGTACATCGTCCTTTCCCCTTTCTTCAAATTTTCAATGAAAACCTTTACTGAGTTGTCCCCCCTCATTATGACCTGCAGTGGTATGCCAACTGAAATAAAAAACAACATATCTTAAGACTGGGATACAAGCTTTTATGTCTTTAATGAATGAATTTTCTTTTTAATGTTTTAGATCAAACGTTAACACATGTGTTAAAATCATGCTGAAAGAAGCAATTTTTAGAGTCCACTGGTTAAAGAGAGGATTTTTGTTCAATAGATTTTAATCTAAAACTCCCAATTGTACTCTATTTCATTAAGTTTCTTCACAAGTTTCAGCTTTTCTGATCAAGTTGTTCTTAAAGTTTTTTTCATAACACTAACATAGTTTTGCCTTTTCAGGTCTGCTATTTTAAAAGAGGTTTGGTCCTTCCTTTTAACAATTCAAAATGCCTTTTTATACCAACCTACAGCATCGTGCCAAAAGTATTCGCGGAAAAATGGCGGACGACGTAAAATGTTCACGCTTCGTGTTTTTTCAAATCGTTCTAAATCATTATGCAATCGCTTTTTTGTATTTTGACATCATTCCCGAAACCGCGTAAGGTCAAAATTTACCGTGATGTCATGTTTGACGTCTGCTAAAGTTAGACCGCCGAATATTACGGACTGTAAACAACATGGGTAGAAAATCAAAAGAACTGTCACTAGAGATAAAACAGCTGATTAAAGATTTGAAAGAAAACGGACATAAAGTCAGTGAGATCTCAAGAATTATGAAAATTCCCGAATCTACATGTAGATCAATTTTGAAAACGTTTCATCAGCGAAAAAGTGTGAAAAGAGCTCCTCGATCGGGACGTCCCAGGAAAGTGTCAAACGTGGTGAAGTCAGATTACTTCGTATGGTTCGGAAGAACCGGGGAAGTGTTTTGAAGGATATGATATAACAACCGATTTTAATGATGGAAAGTTTTGTGAACCTATTAGTGAACGGACAGTTAAGCGGATTTTACATAATAACAAAATTTACAGAAGAGTAGTGAGAAAACGTATGGTTGTCAAAGAAGTAAATAAAAAGAAACGTTTGCATGGTGTTCACTCAAACGAAGATGGATTGTTGAACAAAACTGGAAACCTATCATATTTAGTGATGAATTCCAAGTGGTTATAGGGCAAAATAATCGTGTGTATGTCTGGAGATCCGCCCAGGAATCGTACCGCCCGGAGTGCATGTATGCGATATCAAAACCAAACGTTTCTGTAATGATATGGGGATGCATCAGCTAGTATGGTCCAGGGACTCTATGCAAGGTACAAGGTAATATTAATGCTGAGAAATATATAAAATTCCTTGACAACCACCTGTGGCCTGTTATTGCCCGACATTTCCCCGCAAACAACTACGTTTTTCAAGACGACAATGCGCCGCAGTACATAGAGCCCGTGTTGTAGAGGAATATAAACGTGCAAATAATATTCGGGGTATGGTGTGGCCTGCCCAGAGTCCGGACATTAATATCATTGAAAATTGTTGGCATAGAATTAAAGGACAGATCCAAAATCACGCCGGAGATATTACCACCCCTGGTCAGCTGTTCGATGTTATTTTGCACACTTGGCAGAATTTCACCATAGAATATATCCAAAACCTTTATAAATCCATCCGTAAACGCATCATGGCATGTATAGAATCCAAGGGACATTTAACAAAGTACTAAAGGTAAGCGTTTGTTTTGTTTATGTTGTATTTGGGTGACTTTTATGTTGCAAGCGCGATCTCAAATCACGTCCGCCATTTTTCTGCGAATACTTATGGCACGACGCTGTAGATTAAAATTAGCCAAGTGGTTCTTGACAAGAAATTGTCAATGTGAAATGATTATATACAGACAAATGAAAGGAAGATGGAAAATAGATAGTCAAAGATCACTTACGCTTTCATCTGAAAATAAGAATATTAAGTAATGCACAAAAAGGTAAAACAAGTGTATAATTTGCAAAAAAAAATTATTCATGTCATTTTTTCCCTCTTCCCTATTAAATAAAATTTTTCTGTGGACTTGTGTCTGTGGAAATACTTAATCATGCTCAATATATTCGTGATATTTTTTTGTCGGCGATTTGTTGTTTTGTATCTATTTAATTTTTATATAGTCTTCGGAAAGTGCTTTCCCTATACTATAAAGTCCACTTAAGGACCCTCTCTATACTGCACCCTAATTTCAGGGTACTTGTGTGTAGTTAGACTGACCCACCATTTGACATAAAAAAGAATAAATTGTAATCTGCACTGTATGACAAAATTTTAAATAAATCCACGTGATCTAAACATTATGTTAGATCAAGATAGAGAAATTGAAACCTTTATTTGTATGTACAGTATAATTTGTCCAATCCGGCTATCACCGGTTCCATAAAATTTGGCCGGATTAGACAGAATCCGGAGTGCAGGAAAAATGCAGGAAAATATAAATTTCGAAAATTTTTGTTGTTTATTTACAAGTACATCATATACATATTATAAATAGAAATAAATGATGAAATCAATTACTATTATGGAGTGTAGAAATTATAAGATTCTCACGTGACTTACTGTATTTTCTTTTTTGTTCACGAAGTTTGACAGTCGGGTGAAATATTACCTTAATCAAAATATACAGGCATGCATAATATATGCCTACTATGTATCAAGCGTACCGGGTTTCACTTGTCAAAGTCATCATTCAATGTATTAACAGTAATGCACAATTATTTATGATGTGCTATTTATTAAATTGAACTTTTAATTTTATGTACAAAAAATTACGTGAATACGTACGTCTTCCTCAACAGTGTTATAGCGCCATTTTGAAATGCGTTCGATTTTCGATCCCGATTTATATTTTGATTTGTAAATTGCGCGTACATATATTTTTGTGTTTATGTTATTATGTTGTAAAAGTAGTTAAAACAAAGTTAATTTTTTTTTAATTGTAATTTTATCATATAATATATTTTTCAAGTGGACTGTGTCACCGCCGCATTTCACCGAGTTCGTCTCATGGCACTAATAATCATGCTAATGTAAACACGGATTATCACATTCCCCACGAAAGGTGTTAATTGCTTTGAAGTAACCCAGGTGTAGCCGGATTAGAGGGAATAATTACCGTTAATTATGATCAGTTGGGACCAGTATGGCCGTTTGGAATACAGAATAGACAGTATCCGGACTACACAGAATTTTTTTAAATGAATTAATTTTGTTAAAGAAGTGCATGGGACTAAAATTTACGGACGGAATTGACAAAAGTCCGGAGTACTCAGAGTCCGGATTAGACAAATTTTACTGTATTTTCTCCGATTGAATTATCAAAAGCAATTTTTCTTTGTCATTACTTCATGGTCTTCAAAGATTTTTCCTGGATAAAGAAGGCACGCTCCCTATATTAGAAATGGATTAGTTTATTTCAAAATAGCCTCCCTTACACTATATAATTTTCTCAAAGTCCAGAAAACATTTTTGACAGTGTGTAGAGGGTTCTTAATCAGCAGATCTGGACATAAAACGTTATTTAGGACATTTTCGGACTTGTAATTCTCAGGATTTTTAAGACTTTTTAAAGATTTACAATGTCTCAATCATTCCAAATTAATCTCGGGCTAAATATTCAAATTTTTAAGCAAGTTAAGTTTAACAAAATAAAGTATTATGTATTATAGGAAAAATAAAAGATAAACAGAAAGATAAACAGGTAGGAAGATGCCATATGTTTGCTTCGTAATGTTTAGTAATGAACAAAAACCTACATTTGCTACATGCAGCATCATGAATTGATGTGTCCTGCCATGTTGGATGGATGAAAATATCCTCTCCAAGTTTTTCTATCAACCGTTCTGTTTGTTGTGGTGATAACCAGCAAAAAACTTCGTTTTCTTTCTTTGGATAAGCCCAGGATCTACAGTACTCAGCTATGTTGTCTTTGTCTGCCGAAGTCAGAAAAACATCTACAAACTGTGGATCTCTTGCAAATCGAAGAAAACTGGTGTGTCTGAAGAATTTGCAAGAAAACATGACTTCATAATCTTTCTGCTGCAAAATTGGTTTGTATTCATCTAAAGTTTCAAGAATGGATTCCTTTTTTATCTTTTTAAATTTGGAAAATTTGGCAACAGTATAAAACTTTTTCTTCCACTGTTCTTCATTCAGATTTATTTTGTATGAATGACAAAGTAGAAGGCACTTTAAAACTGCATCTAGGTCTACAAAATAAAATAACACATATAAGAACTTACCTTTTTATTAGTTAAAATAAAATAACAAATAGTGCTCTAGCTTGTACGTGTAATGTCAAAAGTAAATTATGAAAAAGCTCATATAACAAAACCACACCTTTTCCTTAACCTTTTTTTTTAAATTGCTGTATCACAACTTCATTTTTTTAATAAACTGGTCAACAATTTTGACCCCTACCATCAGTGGCCTTCAACTATTAAAATGACCTCAGGCCTGGCATAAATATGTTAAATGTTGATACAAACCTTTTTTCTTGTGAAGTTCATTAAACATCATTTCTACGTCTTTAATATCGTGTCTTCTATGATCAGTAGAGGTGACACATTCCTCACACAAGGGAACCTCACACTGCATACAAAACTTTGATAATGCACCTCTAGGATGTCTGTTGCAAATTACATTATGTAGAGGAAGGCCTGTTATGACAAAATTAAATAGACTTATATACGGAGTCTTCAAATAAAATAAGTCATAAACGCATCGTTGGACTTAAGAGGCAGCAACTGACCAGAAAGTGCACAAGAGGAGATCAATGGGACACAATGCTCTTCAAAATAATAACAGTCTTTTTTCTCTTCGGGGATTTTACCCTTCTTTATCATGTATAAAAAAATATGACTATAAGACATAAATGATCCGCCCAGAGTTCATTCATTAGTAATGCAACTTAAATATTTAATAGAAATATTTATATATCTGTATGAAGTTTATGAAAATTAGCTAAGCTGTTTATTTATTTATAACTGAGTTTAAAAAACATAAAATAATAAAGTTAAACGTCACTCGGAAGGCCAAGACGTAATGTCATAAAATGTCATAAATGTTATAAAAGGAAGCAGTGTTGCAACCACTATTTAAATAACGACCACTATTGAAATAATTATTCCAATAGTGGTTGAGAGTGCATTTCAACAACAAACATAAACAGTATAACCACTATTAAAATACGACCATACGGCAACAAAGCAGTGTACCAAATTTAGTGTCTGTCTTAAGACACTGAACAGCAAATGCCGTCCTATGACCTGAGTAATACCCCTCTCAGGGGAGTTATTTGTCTGTCACGCAAAATATACTTTATAAAAGATATTGTGTAATTATAAACTGTTATATGAAATCTACACTGTACCAACCAACCAACATCAATAACTAAACCAAGAAATGAAAAAGTAAATATAATGGTATTTACTAATGATTCAAAGACACTGTATCTTATTTTAATGATAAGCGATTTCTAGGAATGAAAAAAATGACAAACAGCCAACATGGCCAAATGTTAATCTTTAACACCGTACCTTTCCTATATAAAAAAAACCTTATAATGGACCCATCATTAACCTATAAAATAGCACCATTCCTATATAACGCATAATGGGGGCAACCCTAATTTAAGTATAATATGGGAGCATCGTTAACCTTTAAAATACCATCAATGCTATCCTATAATGACAACATCCAACCATTTAAAGGCCCACTCCTAGAGGCACTATTTTGTCCAAATATGAATGTACATTACATTGGAATCTTTGTGGAAATGTGTGCATAATTCTTCTATATCTTATTTATAAACTTCATTCAGCATATTTTGATCAAAATTTCTTACTCTCGTAAATACGAAAGCCGGATAGGCTCATTTCTGAAAAGACAAAAAAAATTAACTCGTTATAACGAGTTAATTATTTCGTTATAACGACTTAGTTATCTCGTTATAACGACTTAGTATCTCGTTATAACGAATTAATTATCTCGTTATAACGAGTTAACTATCTCGTTATAACGTGTTAACTATCTCGTTAAAACGACTTAGTTTTATCTCGCTATAACGAATTAGTTATCTCGTTATAACGAGTTCATATCTCGTTATAACGAATTAATTATCTCGTTATAACGAGTTAATGATTTCGTTATAACGAGTTAGATATCTCGTTTTAGCGAGTTAATTATCTCGTTCTAACAAGTTCATTATCTTGTTATAACAAATTAATTATCTCGTTATAACGACTTAGTTATCTCGTTAAAACGAGTTTGTTATCTCGTTATAACGAATAAGTTATCTCGTTATAACGAGTTAATTATCTCGTTAATCTGTAACGAGTTAATTTTATCGTTATAACGAATTAGTTATCTCGTTATAACGAGTTAATTATCTCGTTATAACGAGTTAATTTTCTCGTTATAACGAGTTAATTTTTCTCGTTATAACGAGTAAATTTTCTCGTTTTAACGAGTTAATGATATCGTTATAACGACTTAGTTATCTCGTTATAACGAGTTAGTTATCTTGTTATAATGAGTTAGTTTTCTCGTTAAAACAAATTAGTTTTCTCGTTATAACGAGTTAACTATCTCGCTATAACGAAATAATAAGTTGCCCTTTTATTTCCAAATTAATAGCAATATTGGAATTAAAAATAGTAGTTTTAATGCCATTGGAGTTTAGTTGATAATTATCAATCGTACATAACATTAAAATTGATAAAGATTGAGATGCAAATACAATTAGCGATATGATTTTAATGATATCAATACTGTTCGAACTACAAGTATCTTGCCGTCAATAATCACAATTTGATAAAGATTGCAATCTTTTAATAGAACACATTTATACGGAAACGTATAACTGCCTCGTGTTGTTGTTTTAGAACGCGATAGTATGATATAAAAATGTTGTCAAATACAAATACTTAAAGGTTTTCCGATTTATTTATGACGATTTTCTTTGATGAATAATACTTTTCTGCCATGTTTTAGACGACTTATACACTTTGATATATCCAAGTTGAATTCCTATATGTCGCACTTAAATAATGTGTAAAAATTAAGCCGCTAAAATTAAATATCGCAGACATTAGTGCAATATAACGTATATAAAGACTTCGCAAAGACGACAAGATTTAATCAAAGAGGAAATTCAGCAAAAGTCGAACGACTTGAAACATCAGATTTATTGATATAACGTATTGTATTGCATCGATGTCTGATTTAAATAGAATAATTCAAATTGTTAAAGCACTGCTTGCAGGCCCGTAGTGCATGTTTAGACAATGGTTTCCTCTTTTTGTTAGTGTGTGCTTTTCTAAGGACTCGGGACACTCTTTGAAAACCGTAGCTACGTGCCTGCTTTTTAAATGAGCTCAAAGAGCAACTTCATAGAATATATATATTGTATAAATTATAACATGAATCTGAATTTACCAAATAAATCAAAACTTGATGAGGGAAAAAAATTGTGTCTGTGACAGCAATAACTAATGAGGTTGTGTGTTATCTTTAAATGAAAGAGGACAAAATGCATATACTATATCATTTTATCAATCTACACATGTTAAAATATTATCATATAATAGAGTATGTGCAGACGTGTGCTCGTTTTTTTCCATTGAATTATCAAAGAAATCAAGAAATCAAACATATAACTTTCTTGAAATTTTGAATTTACAATATTTTGAGGTCATACTTAATGCATGGCATCACATCAGACGAAAATAGTTGATGCTTATATAGTCTGTATATGTTCTCCAATCTAAGAACATAATTAAAGATATCGTTTTCATAGTTTGCATTGAATAGTGGACAAGTATTATCAGATACAGTGACTGTCCGTTGAAGCAGCATTCATAAGATTTATTATTTATGGAAGAGCCTGAAAAATATCCTATAACTATTTTAATTATCTTATTTAAATCAGACATCAGTTCAATGCAATACGTTATATTTAGGATGAAATTCATTTTTTCCTTGTCTGTCCTCTGCCTCTTAATGTACAAAGACTTGATTTCGTAAATGTTTGTAATAATAAATGTAGAACTGTTCAGTCTTAATCTGATGATAATCAATTTGATTGACCAATGACTAATGAACACCCTTACATCCTGAGATCACTTGCTAGATTCCTTCGTAATTTACCTTAATTGAAGATATTTTGATGTGCATATATGTAGATTTTTCCCAGTTGCTTGCCCTTGATTACATGTTTAATGTAATTATAACATATACTGAATATACATGTTTATTCAGTATATCTCTTATATTCGTTTTTGTCAATTGCTCTGAGTCTCATTATATGTAAGATCATGTTTGTTCTATCAAATGGATCCTCCTTCTTCTTTTGTTTGTAAATCTGTTTTTTTTCTCCTCCGGTAGCCCAAATTGATCTGATAAAATTTTGTATCTGGTATAAATCTGCTGTTACAAGTCATTCGAATTTTGTTAAATTTTTCTCTTTGATTAAATCGAGTCGTCTAAGCGAAGTCTTCATATACTAGACTAGTATGTTATATTGCATTAATGTCTGCAATATTTTATTTAAGCGGCATAATGTTTACACATGATTTTATGTGCGACATTTAGGAATTCAACTTGGATATATCAAAGTGTATAAGTCGTTTAAAACATATCAGAACAGTATTATATAATAGAGATTGTCGTCATAATTAAATCACCAAACCTAAAAGTTATTGTATTTGACGACATTTTTATATCATAATATCGCATTCTAATACAACAACACGAGGCGGTTATACGTTTCCGTACATTTACACATTTATACGTGAACGTCTCTAAGTACACACTATTAAAAAT
>PRKT01000973.1:0-69139 GCA_003671525.1 Saccostrea glomerata
AGTACTGTGAATCAAATGAACATCAGGTGATTGATTTTTTTCTTACAATGAAATACATGGAAATAACGAACATTAGTGAAGCTCAAACCATACAAAATAATAGCATAGCAAACCCAAACCTCCAACACATTGGGGGGGGGGGGGAGTCAAGTGCTAAAGAGGAGTGAGCATCTCGCATCACACCTGCTTTGTGCTCCTTGTCAGGATCGAGAAATAACGGGAAAATCCGTTGACAATTCAGTGTGCAAATAATGACCTAACAATTTAACAACGATACTGTCAATCAGAAATTTATTTGCAAGTATATTTTTAATATCATCTTTGGATTACCGTTTATACTCATATATACGCAGCCTACAAGTCGTTTGTAATTTTTATGAGGTTCTTTATATGGGTTTTGCCATCAATCCGCATAATACGCATTAGTCCATTATACGTCGGTTTAACTTTGTGCAAGACCTGCCTCTCAATTATAATTGAAAATCAATCTTAAATTAAGTTTTATCTGGTTAAAGTATCGGGGGTGGGGTTGACGCAAACATAAATTTTAGGTAATTGAAAAAATGAAATGCACACTCTAGTAAAAAATCAAATTATTGAAATATGTAAATACTTGTTCCTCTAAAATACAATTTAAATAATGAGCCTTACGAACAAAGACAATGTGGTTAATTGCTTTGTCAGCAGGAAACAGTACATACTGTGTAATTTAAGTCTTTCTACACATCTGAATTACTGAACGCAGAAGAATAGGTGGTTTTCATTTTGCCTCTTACCACTTAGTCCGAGATTTTAACATACATTTGATACATTTAATCCATCTTGACAATGTATCAAGGTATTCTTTTTCCTTTTACAAGCAGTTTGCAATTATTTTTTTAATGTTTTAGCATAATTGCCATTTTGTCTTAACGTTAAAATTTGTTCAAAAACTTGGACACACGCAAAAATTTTAATGCAAATTTTATTCAACTTGAATCGATTCTAATATAGTTCATTTGTTTTTCAACTACTTGTTGTCTACTAAATCGGTTTATGAAAAGACATTAACTAAAAAAAAGAATATAGAATATATTAAAATGATCATGGCATATATGACTACGTTATCATGGTTTTGCTGTGCTTCAGATAATATTTTAAAGATTATTCCTACAGGTTAAACATATTTTTTTTATGAAAAACTAAGATTACCTCTTTGGCCCGCCTTAGATCCGGGTTCATCATATGAACAAAGTACAATCTATATTTAGACAGAAACAATTTAAGATAGGCCTATATGAATATAATTTTCTCTTTGTTTAGAATATTTCATTTGATAAAGAATCATAAATTATGTCAACAAACACTCTACAAATTACACGACTTGTACGCTCACATTTTCGCAGAATTTTTATTATCTTGTGAATGCCGTCTTATTTTGACAAATATTGAAGTGGGTTCATTTACCTTTTGATTGCAAACATAATCATTGATTTGAAAAAAATGTTTCCTCTTTTCTTATCATGAACTAAAAATAATAAAAATTACCTTCAATTTTGCAGAGACCTTTCGTATTTAATGTTACACGAAAACAGAAAAAATAAAGTAGATAACGTGATTATATTGACAAGATACGGTGAATTCTAAGGACAATAATTGTCGTCGTATTTACAAATATACATGTAAAGAATGCATGCATTAATAAAAAATATTAATCTTAGAGAAAACATCTAGTTCAATTTTATTGCTTGGCATTCAAGAACATAAAATTATACAACAGCTTTTGCAGCATTTCCGGGATTTTGAATCAATATTACATACCTTTTAGTTTATTTTAACTATTTTTAAAGCATTGCTTCAATTCAAGTTTGACAAATATCATTTTAATTTCTTTATCAGAACATTTTTTTGTAGAAAACATACAAAAAGTAGAAGATAAAACGAATAAAGTCTGGAACATGTAGAGGCAAAATGCAAGTGAAAGGGACATCAAACAAATAAACAAATTTATTACATGATTAATGCAATAAACAAATATAATCATTAATTTTCTCAATAACAATAAATGAAACATACATTTATTTACATACAGTAATAGTATTTACATTTAAAAACAAGGCAGTCTATGTATAACGTTTAAATTCAAAAATTATAAAAACAAGATTTCTGTTATCAGATGTAGCGAATTACCTCACACATATTCATTTCAATTCAATTCTGATGTGTATATAATATTACTTTAGCAGTTTTACTATAGTTCATACAAGTTACATTTTAGCATCATTCTAGATGTATATTTTACTGATTAGAGCCACAACGATTTGCATTTTGGTAGGTTTTTCTTATAATAAAATCTTGTGTTTGATCACTTCATTCAAAAATCCTTTATTATAAAGAACAGTACCAGTCACTCTAATAGATTATACTAGTGTTGACATGTTGTAACACTTTGCACAATGTACATTAGATGTAGACTGATCTACAAAATCAGATATTTATTAAAACAATGAAATGATTTAATGTTAATAAAAAAAAACATAATACAAAATTCTTGATACATTTCAGTGAACATGAATACAAAAAACCAAATTTAAGCATGCTTGAAGCAAATATTTTCATTTAAATTGTTAATTGAGATGAAATCTATACTTATACAGTAATAAATTTTGCAAATAAACTCCGAAACGGGTGCACAAGAGTTCTTTCTTACTCCTCTTATACTACGCTACATAAAAGATGATGTCCAAAAATTATATTCAGATTTCACTCGATAGTAAGTATCGTATATAAAATTAAAAGGTGGCGTTTCCTGTTGGCGGATCTAAGCTACTGGCAAATTTTAATGAAACTGACAACAAACAATCAATTATTCATTTCATAAAATGTCATCACTGAAATATCAAATCAAAACTTGATTTAAATGATATAAAAAGAAATAAGTTGTGATAACCGGTTAAAAAGCGAAAAGTACAAATTATTTTCGTCAATCTCCGATCTCAATATTGACGAAGCTTCTAGAACATCATGTTTAGAGTTATCTCCCTTTTCCTACATTGTTTTAATCAAGAATAGTTGTAAATAATGTTATTAACGGTTATTTGATTAAATAGTTTTACAACAAATGATGTTATATAAATTAAAACACAATTATAAAAACAATAGCTTGGTAAAAGCAAGCAAAGTATGCTTGGAAATTATCAGAAACATATTGTTGCCGGGCAAACCACTTATATATGGCGTATAAACATTCGCATAGAGCCCAATTTACTTAGATGGTATGAAGATAGCGAGGAATGCCAAAAGTTGATGACAAGTGTATATATCGAAAGACATATCGAAACACTATAATAAAGATGTACATGTAGTACATATATGTTTTTCTTATGAGCTTATCGGTAAAAAATGTATTTTCCTTACTGAGAGCATCGTGGCAACGAATATTTGTACTTTGTACTATGTTTAACTTGCTTACAATAAAAGAGAAAACTTATGAATAAGGTATTGTTCAAATACATTTAAAGCTGTAAAGTTTTGTGCTTTAAAAAAGACATTTCCCTTTTTTTTTCCTAAAAAGAGTCTCGTTTGTATCAATTACTCGGCCTATTCACTGAAAGGAGGGGGGGGGGGAGCAAAAACTCATTTTTACACGGGTACTTGGGTTTTGGTTTATGAATATGCAGATGTATTTACCTTATTGATGTGTTAAAAAAGCCTTTTTATTTCTCGATAAGGGTACATATATAATTATAAACCAACGCTCAAGTGCCTGTGAATTTTTACTACTCCTCCCATTAACCCCCCCAAAATCAATTTATTTGTAAATTGTGTATATTCGCTGCTTTTATCCTTTATAAAAATGAAATAAGATCATCTGAAGTACAATATCCATAACATTGTATGAGGTTTCAAATAAACGTCTATTAAAGAAATTTTTATTTTTCACAAAAAGTGAATGCGGATGGTGACGTACATCTATTTCAAGCGGGATTTTGGACAAAGTATATATTTCTTCTCTCCATAATCCTGTAGTATGTAAGTAAAAACTAAAATTTACAACTACAATATGTTTTTTTTTTGTTATAAATGGTAACTACATGTATATTTAAATTCAAGTTCCCACGCTTGCACGGGTGTTTATCTAGTGGTATATAATGCGACGGAGATCTTAAGCTTATTTTCGCATGGTTAGTAGATTTCAGAAGATATTACAAGCTGAACCAACAAAAGGAAATTGCATTATAGAAAACTTCCCTATTGGTATATATGTGTGTGTCAATTATTCCTAAGGAAAAAAATACATTGCACTTGTTTGGAGAGGGCACAGTCAAGATTTTACGCTAAAAATTTCCTTAAGTATGTCTTTAGTCTTAGGCCATGCATACCTACTAAAATGTAGTTTTCCGTACACAAAAAGAAATAAAATTTTCCTTTTTCTACAGTAAATATAAGTATTTATCAAAATTATTATTAAATAAATTATGGGGTTTTTTTTCTCGAGATAAAAACTGACGGGCGATTTCATCATATGACAGCCCAATATTTTCACTACTTAAGTTTATTTATTAATGCGATCAAATCTATTCATTTTCATTAGTGTTGTACTGTCTTGACTCTGTTCGGGCGTTATTTTTCAATGGGAATTAGAATTTCATTATCATCTTCAGAGTAAGCGGATATGAAATTGAGCGTGGGATACGGATCACTGCATGAATCATCAGCATTAGGAGCTGGGTACTCCACAGTCTCGTAGAGATTGGACGCGTCCAACTGGCATTGTGATTGTGCATTTCCTGCATCAGTCTTTGGATTTTGTCTGTTTACATGTAGAAAGGAAAAGTAGCGACAGCTTTCCCTTTCCATTTCTAAGTTGGCAGATTCGATGCAGCTTACAGTTTGTCTAGGAGATACAGTTTCATTAGGTATTGAAATATTGTCAGATTTTTTGTTACACCATTTTTGAATTTTGAGTCTTTGAAACCAAATCACAGCTCCCAAAATGAAGAGAATAACAAGCAGCACGGATGTGATACCTGCTGCAACAAACGTTGATTTCTCTGCTGTCTCTGATCCGGTGACATTTTGTCCAAAGAAGTTTTTCTTCACTGAAAGAAATATCTATGATAAGATGAATTCGCAAAAAAAAAAAAAAAAACAAAAACACATATACTGTTTGAGTGGAAAATTCAGCTAAAGGCAAATTGAGCGATTTGTCCTTAAAAATGGGTATTTAATTTTTAGCGAGAAGTTATTTGAGCGATTTTAAAATGCTCACGAAAAAAGCTAATACAAACAAAACGCATCTACTTTTTCGCGATATTCAATTTTATAGAGATCTCAATATTCTTGCTGATAATGCCAAAATTAAATCCTGTTTAATGATTCTGATTGCACAGTAATATGTTCAATAAAATATTTAAAATACGATACATGTATATATATCGACATTAATTTTGCTAGGCCTTTATCACGAAATATATTTTATTGAAAGTAAACTAAATTATACCCATTTTCTCTGCACACCCAACAACGTGATCACATTGGAATTTCGAACAAGTGCATCTTTTTTGACAAAATTTTCCATAATTTGGATATCGACACTTGTAGACACATCGAAATCCAAAATATCCAGGTCTACACCCTATGTAAGTATTACAATATTATTTTTAAATGCATCATGTTCGTATTAAAATGATTCTCTTAAGATTTAAATCAAATCGAATTAAAGATGGATTTTTGTTTATCATCCACATTCTTATATAAGATATTTAAAGCTTTTTACAGAAGAGCTCGAAAGGGTAAAATAAAAAACAACCATATTCAGATGAACATCCAGTCTCGATATCGCAGTATCGTTCGTCACACTGGCAAAGTTGTTTACATTCCATTCCATAAGTTGGGTAGGGACAAATCTCAGAGCAGTTTTTACCAATATAACCACTGATACAGCCTTGAATTTAATATATTTAAAAAATTCAAAAAAAAGTTTATATATTTATTTTTATTTTAAAAAGTCAGCCAATGATAAAATCATTAAAACAAGAGCTCAAGTCTCGAGGAATTCTACGGTCACATGAGTATGATGTAACAATCTATAGATTAAAACTACAAAGTGTTCTGTAAGAAATGCATGTATCGCCTCCGTTTAGCTTCTTTAAAGGTAAACTACATTTATCAATCTACGAGTTGTCAGCTATTATAGGCTACTAGAATGTACAGTATTTTATGCATACAAAATCTACCTTGATAGTTTATAAATGCAAAAAAAAAAAACGTACCGGATATACAGTATAAGACAACGATAGAGTCCGACAATTAAAAATATTATTCCAAACCTTCAATTGAATAATTAAGTTGACATTATTTAAAATAATTATTTATCATTTTACAATATCAAATTTATAGTACGTGTTTCATAATGTTTTATCAAGATTAACGAATTGATAAAACAAATACAAGGCTTAATCGGTAGTATTATTTTGTATGAAGATTTTCTAAATAAAGAAATATTTCACATAACCTTTTTAGACAAACAAAATTATCTCGATCCAATAACTCACTGAAGTGTTTGATCATAGCAGCTTAAATCTTCCTGAATTAAAGTTCATCAAAGTCCTGTGATGGTAAACTTTAGATTAAGAAAGATGGTACTACTAGCTAAAAAAACTGCTAAAAATCTCCGAGACGTTGTTTACCTTTTCAAATTATCTTTCACCAGGCCTATTATATCATTACAAATACAATATACATGTAAAACACATATTTTTTTTATAAGAAATAAAAGAATAATAAATATTTCAAATCTATACTTAAAAGATGAATTTACCTTTTCTCTGCTTACATCCATGGACAGGGTCACAAATGTCCTTCGAGCAATCACAGACCTCTTGACATAGTTGTCCAAAACCAGGATATCGGCAAGGAATGGAACAGTTCTTACCACTGAATCCAGGATTACATTTTTCAGCATATTCTAACAATTTATTGTATATTACATGTATTCATGTTTTCCTTGGGGAAATGTCAAAAGTATGAAATACAAAGGATAGATTTTTTTTCGAGTGATAGAAATGTATGCACTTTAATATAGTGTTAGCATTTATGACTTTCATTAAGTTAGAATCAGACACAAGAGGGCTTTTGGAATAATACATGTATGTTAAAAAAGGCCCCGAATAAAGGTTGGCTGTACCCCACTAATGATGGCCCTGAGTGCCAGAGAAAGGTCAACGTCTAAATTGGATGGTCTTCACAGGTATAAGATGACATGTCATCATGTATATGTGAAAATTTTTCGAAAGGCCGTGAAACAATGTGCAATTACTAGCATTCAATCAACTCAGTAAGAATTGAGATAACTCCTATATTCAAATCACAAATCAATTGTTTAGAATTATAACTATTATTGAACAGCTTAATTTTAAAATCCTTAATCTAGAAGTTTAATTTTAAACCTTATTCCATTTTCCGGAATATTTTTAATTCATAAATAGGAATGCAACTTCCTTATTAATATAAGTAGTATTGTATTCAATTTATATCTATATTAATTTTAAACTTAAGCAGGAAAAGCACAATTGGTTTTATTTATGTTATCAAGTTAGTGTCTTTCTTGCATCACCAGGTTTCTATATTGAGAGGAGAAAGAAACGCAGGGTAGCATGATACTAGTATTCGAAAATTTTTTGACGACAAGACCAAAAATTAAGAAAATTGGCCAGATGAGAAATTATGTTTCTATGCACCAAAATCAGTGTTCTGAACAACTCAAACGTAAAATGTATGACGTCACGTACAGAAAACTCAAAAAAGCCAAAAACACGTGCAATTTGATGACGACGAATATGTCAACAAAGCTAAATGCACCATTTAATGCATCTGAGGTATACACATTGTTTTTAGATATTTAGAGACGATAAGAAGTTCTTGCAATCTTGGTACTGTTTACGGAAGTTCCATGGGGTCTGGTTTTAGAATTGCCTAATTATTGAAAAAGGAAACAACGGCTAACTTAAAAATATTGCTTAAAAACGGGTAACATAAAACTTGTTACCCGTTGTCAAAGAGGGCCTGGAATGGTTTTCAATCAACCGTGACGATGACATTAACGCGAAACAGATTCATGATACGAGAGGGTTATTCGTCCTGTCATTTATTAGTTCGCCACCTTACTACCACAAAAACTGCGATTTATACTGTAGACTATTATAATCATTACATTCACACGCAAAATGAAAGTAATCAATTCAGCAATTTGGATTTTTTAGCCAGTCAACTTACTGTTGTGTTCCTCTCACTAGCGCATGCGCGTTGTATGATTATTTTTTTTGACGTGGTTAGCCATGCCCAATATAACAAGGGTTTGAAAAATAAACACTCTGATGAATTCCATGCAAAGGAGAAATAAGGCCTATGACAGATGCGCGGGAGACATATTGAAGATAATGAGAGTTTTCGATTTTCACTTTTGGGGGGTATCGTCATATGAACTTAACGACGTTCGATCCTGATATTTTAAGTCTTAAACTTTTTTTGCCAAGTATATTTTAAGTTTCTACATACATAGCTTTATTAAAATTCAAATCAAAAAATGGGGGTCAATATGCTTCTTTTGGCGCTACAGTACATTTAATATGACCTTCTTGCACTGAAATTTGTGTCTTAATTAAAAACAACACCTTCGACGTTTTTTCTGCAATATTTTTATCCAATTAATTATAGCAAGAAACAAAATGAACTTTAAGTCTGTTTTAAAAAAAGACACTTTAAAATTGTAACTAAGAAAAAGTTTCAAATTACTTCGCATAATCAATTATTTGACCTTTCTGCACTAATAAAATGGGATTTTTCTGGCATTGAAAGTTTTATAAGCAAGAAACTTATTTTAAAGTCTTAAACTTTCTGAATTTAAGCAAATAGGTCAAAGTTACCTTGAATATTTAGAAAAGAACATCAAAAGTGGGGGTATATGATGTTAATTTTCAGATATTACTAAAAAGGTGTCAATATTACGTTAAATTTGGCTCAATTTTTTGCCGGGTTTTCAGAATATTTTACTATATTTGTCACACTTTGTTGATAGAATTCATAAGAAATAATTTAATAGATATTTCAGAACCAGCATGACACATTTAACTGCAAAAAACAGCTTTGTATGCAACCAGCATGGAAAAATAGGAATCCAAAATAATGAGTACTGTTATAGTTCAAAAGGGAAAAAACTGATGATTTTCGTCTAAAAAACCTTCCGCCACAAAATATAGTCCGTAGTTTTATTCAACTTGAATGGAATTTAATCGCGGTTTTTTCATTGAATAAAGTTTAATTTGCATTGTAGAATTCAGATTTAGTGTTAGAATTTAAAAATGATGCAGAATTTTATCAATAAAGGACATGACCAAAATCCACTCAAAAACCCAGGATCGAACGTCCTTAAGTAACACTGGAATTATTAGACAAAACCAAATGAGACTTGGTTATATCTTTTTGAAAGATGATTTTAAAAGTTTGATTGGAATACTGAAAAAAATTAAAAGAAAAATAAATTTAATTCACCTCAAAAGTTTACCCTGTGTTTCTTTTTCCTTTCAGTATATAATGAATAACCTCTATTTTACAAAATACAATGTTAGGATAACAGAACGTGATCTAACAAAATAAAATACAACAAAATACAAATATGTGTAGAGGGAACACAGGCACTCGGTAATTCCAGAAGTGGAAAAACATTTAGAAATATCGTATCATTAAAAGCAATTTAGAAAACGATGAATCATAATTTTGTTTTTCTATTCCCGGCGAAATGTTAAAACTTTGAAACTTTTTTTTCTTTTGTGATTTAACAAAAGTCCCCATCATGGGGTAAGTTAATACAGTGAAAGAGAGAGGGCGAACAAGGCGAGGACATTTATGAACCTAGGGAATACATACTGGTTTATCACATCCATCTGTCTTTGGCATAGTGACGACTGTTTGAAATCAATGTGAGAGTTTTCTCTGATCGAATCATTATCACTTGTACTGAGTTTGAAAATAAGTATATGTATCTGTCCCGAAAACGTTGGGTCTTTTAGGCAAAACGTCATGGATGTGTGTACAGATTTTTAAAAGAGGAAAAGCATAGCCTGGACATGTCCCGGTTGATTCAATGCGCAAAAGCATGTTCTACGTACGGTGACGAAAATATAAAATTCGACAAGCTTTTAACTATATCTTGATGAAAATAGGATATCATCAGTTTCGTGAAATTCCATATTTTGCTACTTGTGTGGTAGATACAATGATTTTGTCAGAAAATGTTTATAAAGTGGAATTAAGACTGATATTTTTATATCAATTTTTAGACCATTATTTACAATCTAAGGAATCTATGATTTTTTTTTTCACTATAGTGACAAGGAGCACAGCTAGAGCGATTATGATCCGTCAACAGTAGGGCGTGCTTACTTCTACATAATACCTGATCCTATTTCTGATGTTTTAAGAGTCCATGTATGGTCCTAAACCGTATGGTTTCAATGGCTTTTGAGCTTTTGATCTAATGTTCGTTATCGCCATACCTTATAACTAAGTAATAAACGCTCATATGTGGAATACAAGTTTGATAATGCAAGATGTCATCTAATACAATGAATGTCTAGTCAAGGTAATAGTCATTGATTAATGCAAGGATTTCTTCTTGTTCACAGCATAGTATTAAAAACGTATTAGTACCCCATCGTAGTGAAAACGTATCAGTGTCTGAATTTGCATATGATCAAAAAGTTTTCCATGGCCTTGAAATTTTACTCATGATAAATATTTAGCGTCTTTGAGTTGGGAATTTCTAACCAAAATTATTATGCTTCCTGTCAGTTTGTCTCTATATAACCCATACCCTACTATTCTCGCAGAGTGGTCTAAGGATTTATATAGCGTAAACATACTATGCCGAAATAGTGCACGGGTTTATTTACTGAATAAAATTCGTCAATGCACACGCCGGGGTTCGAACTCACGACCATGAAATTGTCAGTCCGATGCCTTATCGATTACGCCACAGAGACGATCACTGACTAGTGAAATTTTATCAAATATATAAACTTAATTTTTACAATTGACACAAGAAGGAAAAAATAGACAAATATTATTTGAAAACAGTTATATTATTCTAAGGAACTTTAGATTAATGTATGCAACAAAGTTTCAAACTAATTACATACAGATCGTTAGATTAACTGATTTCATAGGGTCATTAAAACGCTTTTTTATATGACGTTTGATTGAAGGATGTAAAAGAAAATTATCAATGCGAATAGACGTCTGCAAACAAATACGTCTTACTACATGTACCAAAACAGAAAATAAAGATGAGTTGCTTTCGGACAGAAAATCCCGACTTATTTAGAGAAAATACTAGTAACCAAAATAACTAAGCATGCAACCAGATTTATCATGAAGATTTTGAATGATTTCTTGCAAGTGCGCTGTGTTAGTGCTCACCGATATTTTCAGGAAAAAGGCAAATGGATTGCCGCATAAATAATTACAACAGTCAGCATAATAATAACAATAGTGTTGCATTATGCATGTACTATGCCTAAGAAGTAGGCAGGGTTTGACACATGGTGCACGAGTCGGAGGCTAATGAATAGAACAAAAACGAAACATCAGAAATATATCTAATTTTTCACAGTCTAATTTTTCTTTCATAATTTAATGAAGACTGAATTAATCTACAAATGCATATCGCGCTTTTGAATCTGAGTTGAATTAAGTTTTCAAATTACTTTTAAATTCTACTTAATTCACATCTTAAAAGATCTCTTGGTTATGTAAAATATAATTATTAAATTCTTACTTTTTCTGCGAAAATGTAACCATTCTTTAGCTTTCTGATTAGATTCTAAAAAAGAGAGAAAACTGTTTATAATATAGATATGATTGATATTAAATGCTTTTTGTAGAAATCTATCGATTAAAATTATTCAAAACATATATACATGTCAGGTACTTTTATCATAACCTTCGAAATTGTGTACATTTACGAGGCATTCAGAGCGAATATACTCAAAGTTAACAAGCTGGATAAAGCAAATACAATATCGCAAATAATAGAAGTCCTTTTTATTTCATACTGTTTTCGTTTCAAGAAAATAACTTTGAAAAAGTCCCGATGCTGCGAAAATTCCATCGTTATTAATAGCAAATCCTTGACCTGCATATATGGTCTATCGGTCTATGGCGTTATACCTGTACTGCTAGCTAGAGGAGAATTTTTTCGGAGGTCGATATTTCGAACCCTTCTTATAATTCTTATTACAGTCTTTGTAATTCATATAGAAAACCAGTTTCTGATGGCAAATAAATAAATCATATGCTTATTTTTATATAAACAAATTAATCACGCTTACCTGAATTATAAACATGTACCGTAATGAATTTGATTCAACAATTTTTAAGAAAAATTTAAGGTCAAATTACCAAACATAACATATGTAACATTACCAGCAATATACATATATGTATTCTTTTTTAAGCATATTTCTTCACCTGTCCTCTTAAATTTATTTTGACATACGTTTATTTTTGTGGCATCCATCTTGATAGTGACAGCTAATCTCGGGGCAGTTACATTGTTGTTTGCAAAGAAAACCATAGCTTGGAAAATGGCATTTCTGTTCACAAGTCTTTCCAAAATAACCGGGTTGACAGCCGTCTAAAAATATTTCATCGTGAATGTACACCTTTAAGCTTTTTACATAAATAAATAGTAGTTGGTTTTTTTTTCGTTCCATACTTTTCGAAAAAAAAATTCAATTTTTTGAAAATTTCTCACTGTAAAAACTACTGTATAACTGTTTACTTGGTAAAAAAAAACACATACCATCACATTTATTTTGAATTTTATTCCACGATCCGGTACAACATAAACTCTCTCTACTGTCGAAACGAGAAAAAAAATAACAGAATAATAGAATAATTATTTATAAAAACAAAACAAATCAATGCTAATATAGTATACTAATTTACATTTAACATTTTACCTTCTACACAGAAGCCCTTCGGATTCTAACCATAAAGGTAAAATAGTTAGAATGTACAGCATTTTATATGATATAACTGTATTGTTAAAATGCGATTAGATGTTTTGTTTCTCTTTGAAGCAATTTACAGTTTATATTGCTTTAAATTTTGGCTTAACGTCAATCATTTTTTTTTCTAATCGGAAACGGGAAATATAATATAGATTTTGTAGGTCGGTGTTATAGAAAGTATTTCATGTAGTTATATTTAGTAATGCAAAGACTACATAACTTGATACGAAAATAAGAAGGAAGTTTCTTTGGCTGCAAATATAAACTCTACCGTATCGCGGAGTTGCATGCAAAATGAAGATGTTTTTTTTTCACCGATCTTTTCCGATAAACAAAAAAAAATATATACAACAATTCCTAGATATTGCTAAAACTGCTGCATCTGAATGTCTTTCCCTCTTAAAAGAAAACGAATAGAACAACCTCTCACGGAAATATTATTCAATTTCGGTAATTATTAAGGGGTTAAAGAGTTCTCTTTGAGAGTGGAATGATGTAACATAGGGGTTTCTGAGAGCCAAACAACGTACTTTTAGATTAACCAGCGTTAAATTGTTTAAATTTTAGTCGTATTAGGGGATTCCTAACTGATTAGGTTCTCCTGATATAGATTTCAATCTCTAATTTTTGGTGTTATATGGGATTCTACTCTAACATACGTGACAACAATTAGGGGTGGGGTTGGCGGGTATACATGTATAGCAAAATATGTTTGCATTTTTTTTAAATTACGAATCAAGTTGACTTTTCTTCCTGTAATACACTTAGGCTCATCTCCCAGATCCCAGAATGGTCAAAAATCGTTCATCGGAATATCACGTTTAGAACTGTCTCTTTTTAGCTTTTACAACAGCTGAGTAAAGTTGAATAAGTCTGTTTATTTCAGTTCCATAATACAGACTTTGTAACAAAAGGTTTCGGATTACATGTACATGTGTTTATTAAACCCCGCCGGAAAACGGGAGGGTATATAGTAATCGGTATGTCCGTCCGTCTGTTAAGATTTGGGTTACCAATCTCTCATCCGCAACTCCTCCCATACCACTGAATGAAATTTAATGAGACTTTTACGGAATCTCTATTATATATTGCCAGTGTGCACCTCCTATGTTTCTTTTTGATCTAACACATATTCGGGGTTTCCCGTAGCAAAACATGGACGCTGCCATTATATTCATATGGGAGGTGGGGTGTCATTTAGTGAGTTCATTGCTCACAGTTCCTCTAGGTTTTAATCGATGTCAAATGGGTAATAAATGACTTTTTCAATGACCTGGTTTCCAGAATCCCTCCTAAATTTTACGCAATATAGCCTTGTCATCTAACTACTGTCCTAGAAATAACAGCATATAGCTTTTGGGTGCTTTTGAGTCAGAATTGATTATCAATCTTTATAATCAAAATTCTTTATATACCAGGGTGAACAATACGCAAGAGCATTCTCTACGTATGAACACTTTCTTAGACGAGGTAAATTATTGACAAAAAGTTGATGAAACAAGAATATCAGAAGTCTCGTTTAAAGATATCATTTCGTAAGTTCTATGGTCGATACAATGACCTTGTCAGCAAATACAATTTATCATTGAGTCAAATGTTGGCTGACATTTTTCATTCTAATTGTTAGTCCATTACACTTAATTGACGACGGATTTTTCTGTTATTTTCCGATCATGACAAGGAGCACGCCGCGGATGTGACTGGTCGTCAGGGGATGCTTACTCCTCCATGGCACCTGATCCTACCTCTGATGTTTTGGAGGTCCGTGTTTGCTCTGCTCCTGTTTTATATAGTTTTATGTACTTTAAATCTTGAATAATGTTCGTTATTTTCATATGTTTCATTGACTAGTCCTTTAAGCAAGGATTTGGCAGAAGGAAACACAAAACAGTCCCGTTGGTCAATCAGAAGAACTAGTATGAGATTTAAGCAGCTGTAAATGGAGTTCCATATTCTATATTATTGGAAACCGGAGCCACAGTCTCCACGATATCTAGCTGCAGAATTGTAGCTCTCCGAAAAAAAATATATTCATAGACCGGAGAGCGACAGTGCTAATGATTGTAAAACTGTATATTTAATGCGCACAAAAAGTTGCGCTTAGTTTTGCATTAATTCTTCCAAATGCTTACCCAAATCGTGAAAAAGATGGAATTAAACATATTCTTCCCTCCTCCATGAAGTACTCTCGTAGTTGACATCTGCACGAAGTGCGTTGGGCTGAATTCTCTCGCAAACCAAAATGGTAGTATAAATAGACAGTATTTTTGAAGATCTTAATTTCAGGACCAGGAGGACTATTAAAAACAATTATAAGGAATGTTTTGTTGTGAAAACAGCGAAATAACTTAATAAGTTAAGAACACACGTTTAGTAATATTTTGAGATGGCAGTTTAAAACCACAGAGAAATAAATCGAATTACAGCGCAATTTTTATGCAATACATACTTGTCCAGCACAAAATTGATCTTTTAGACAAGCAAGTATATTTGAACAGTAAAAAAAAAACAAGTACAATAAAATGGGATCCCAGCACCTTTTACATATTTCAATGAGTTTCAAACATATTACCCATGAATTGCTTACCGACACTTGGAGCGGACCTGTATCAAGAACAGAATGGACCTAAAAGACAATTTCAAATTGCAGGAAGGGACTTACATGTATTACTTTTACTGATCGACTGATTGCTGTTCAACGCCAAGTCGGCAATATATCAGCAATATTTTGGCGGGAAACTTATAAGTGAATCAGAGACAAATAACCAAACATAATTTAAAAGATCTGGCATTTCGAAATTAAACATATTTTATTGATATAATCAATACGCGAGTTTCGAGATTGTAACTCTCCTGCGATAGAGGCGCAAAAAGTATCCATTTTAGCATGGAGGTGGGACAGTTTGTTTATGTATACAAACGTGCATAAATAAATGAACGATTTTTATTGCTTATAAAATTTATTTAACGTTACAGAAAGATAAAAATGTAAGCAGTGATGCATTTTATGATTTTATGAAGCTCAACTGTGTATATTTATAAATCTAATTTTAATTATAGGATATTTGAAAACGAAATAAATGTCGCACGTGGTCTTCATAAAAAGTTAAAGTTTTTTGATTGTACAAACATTCTCTAAAAAGTTAGTGGATTTTTTGAAGTTATAATAAGATAAAAAATCAATGTGTCATTTAGATTGCCGACATGTAATGATCAGATTTATGTTTACCGTATTTATTAAAGGTCCATATATCTCTTCTCTCGTCTGAAAAGTCTAACATCCACTGAATTTTATTTTTGTTTCGATTTTTTTGGTTTAAAAAATGACACCTTTTCTTTGATTCGGTTATTCTCGAGTTGAACAGTGCATTCTTACAATTATATATTATATAGTTACGATAAACCAGTATATCGATAATGCGATATATCCAATAATAAATATCTGTCCCACCTGTTTGTTTACGCGGCAACCAAACTCACCTCCTCAACGAAAGAGCGCACCAAGGGAGATAATCTCGAAACTTGCGTATTGGATCAGACACAAGTTATTCCAACTTAGAATGTCCTCTCCAGTAAACAACTGTTACTGTTTCTTCATTACCTCTCAGGTCAACCCTTTTCTGTATTTACCGATAACAGATCCTTGACATGTGCATTTGTTTAACATCAGCCATATTAATTGAATGGCCATAGATGGGTAGCTGCTTTATCTTCATACAATTTTAGTATTACAATGGACCCTCATTTATCCGGACGCTTTGGTTCCCAGTCAATTTGTCCGGATATGTGAAGCATCCGGATATCTGAATCACCAGTTAAACAAGACAGAATAATATTTTAAAATTTCGTTCCGATGAAAAATCGTCCGGATACTGAAGCATCCGGATATCTGGCGTCCGGATATCTGAAGGTCCACTGTATATAAATGTCTGCATTGATTGATTGTTTAATTGCTTTGCTTTCTAGAATTTTTCATTCAAAGAAACGTAACTGTATTCTTTTGAATGACTTAAGAAATGAATGTAATATTTTTACCTTTGATTGATGCATCAAAGAAAAATTTGGACGGAAAACTTTATCAATGCGCGTAGCGCATTGATGAAAAAGTTTTCCGTCCGAATTTTTTTCTTTGATACATCGATCAAAGGAAAAAATATTACATTCATTTCTTATCATTTAATTATGCTTTTAAATTAATAAAATGAATCTTTCTTTCACCTTTCTATTAAATTTACGCATAAAAAACAGTGCGCACGAATACATCACAACAACGTTAACGTTGCTGGTTATCAAAATGGCTCAAACGAAGAAACGTTCTCAAATATTGTCGTGGCATTACCAACATTCTCTGAAATAATTTACAGTTCTTTAACACAAAATAACTAACCTGTTGTGTTATCCCAATCGGTATATTTTCCCTGGTAAGTTATCTAAGTTCGTAAATGTAAAGGGAAGCTACTCAAATATCCTAACAGTTCTTACGTTTGGTCACAGAAATTTTGGATTTCATTTGCACATCTTTTCATCTGAATTCCAAACCGAACAAATAAATACGTATCACACCCTGTCAATGCTGTAAAACCTGAAAGATTCTGCTGCCGACTGTTTACGAATAAAAGAATCTGTCCTCATTCATGCAGTGTCGTTTTTCTCGATCATTCGTTTCCCAAGTTTTAACAGACTAACGGTTTTTCCACTCTTTGGTAGCATAAAAAACGTTTCTTTAGAATTCTATTGTTCATACCAGACATTTCAAAGCCAAACCTTTAACAAAAGTATGTCGATTTCTTTCCTTCTTTCCCAAAACTGTATTGTTGTTATGCAGACGATTTGATTTGTTTAGCAAAGGGGGATAATTAAAAAAGAAACGAAAGTAGAAAATAAGTCGGGGACGTAACGGGCAGGTTTCGAAATTCAGGAAAATATTTATTAAAGTAAAAGTATTTAATTATTCCTCCAAGAAGTAACCTGGAAGCGGGAAATATACATGTAGAGACTGCCAAAGTAGTTCCGGCTGCTTAGTGCAAGTGAACTCTAGATTTTATTGATTCAGGTATCAAAATAATTTTTAAACCAATCAGAATCAAGTATTTTATAGAAATTAAATGATTTTTAAATACTAAATTTTGACCTTTACTATATAAGGCATTAAAGGTCATTTAGAAGGAAGGGATCCTTATCGTGAAAAGACCAGACTTGATATGGAATCTAGGTTTTAAAGTCTCATCAGATGGACCCGTACACTAGCTTCTTTTCAAAGGGCTGAGCGCATCGCTAAGGAACGTTTGCTACCTTTTTTAAAACATTCAATTTTGATCACAAAACGAGCGTAGCATTACTGATACAGACATTTTTTTTCAAAACTTTCTAAAAGAACAAAATCTATAGATAAAGAGTCTGTTAGTTGTTATAATTAATTCCAACAATATACGCCATTTCAACAATTTATCTAAGGCTTCAAGTTTCATTAACTCATTCTGTTTACCAATTATTGAACGACCACAAAGATAATGATATACAGAGGAATGATGACATTTTTTCAGTGATGATTGAATACATAAGAAAATAAAAAAGACCTCACAAGACTGAGCCAAATAAAGAAAATAAGGACATTCTTTATCGAAGGATAAAGTTGAAAGATGATTGAATTGTGAGCGAAACAAATTTTTTCCTTATCAATTCAATGTTCGAATTTTTTCCGTCATTTTGTATTTCAATGCCTGCATAATGACATGAGTTATCCCGGAATAGATAAGACCATAGCTTTTATAAGAGAGAGACACAATATCAAAAGTCAGCCCGATTCAGTAATACCGGTTAACAAAGTAGAAAAAGAAGATAATACAGGTACATTATACTTTTCATAAAATTCTTTTATTACTATTGCGATCAGCTTAAATTATAACTTGATAATTTTAATAAAATAATACTATAAATGACCAGAAAAAACGCAATCGAACTTAAGAGCTCCATTTGTATACAAAAAAAATAGCCGTCTAGCATAGAAAGGAAAATATTTAAAATTTAGATTGTGATCGGAATGGTTGTAAAACGAGTTTAAAAGCTGTACGTTATGATGTTATTGATTTAAGTACATTGTATATTGTTGTGATTTGAAATATTCCTAAGACTTTTATCACCTCATGAATATATTGGTGCAAAGTTTTGGAAAGTTTCTTCTTCACTTTTATAGATATTTTTTAGGAGAGCGAATTACAAGTATTTGCTCGTACATTTTTTTGTCTGTTATTTTAGGGTTAAGGAATTGAGAGTAGGGCAATTAAGGATCAAATTGATTGATGGGAGCAATGAAAAACCTTTAAAACTAAACGACTTTAAAATTACCACCCAAGACATGGGCCTTGGGTATAAGTTAGAGTATCATTTGCAAAATGAAATTCATACCCATCAGAAATACAACATAAATGTTGACCCTTACACTCAAAGACGATGTTGATAAGATCTTGTTACCTGCTCTTTCAGCTGGAACCAGTACCCATGGATCGTGAAATCTACCTTATTCTTTGTTTTACATCTGAATTACTGAAGCGAGGGTATACCGTTTTTATTTTGCAACCTCGGTAGTTTTATGAGAGATTTCGACAGCCAAGAAACAAAAAAAAAACTGTCACTTCATTCTAAAAAAATGATTTTATTTGAGTTTTATTTGACATTTGGCAGGTTTAAAAATCTTTCTTTTTTTGTATCTTTTAAATTCCCTTTATCCGATATCAACACTTAACTTGCACAAATTAATGCTGGTTGAGGTATGGTGTCCCAATCGGGCCAAAAGCACGTTAGTTACAACACTGTTGCTATTGCACTGTAACAATTTCACAGCATGTCGTTTTGCTGACACACAACAGGCTGTCAAGCATACACATCATTTCACAATGAATTATGTGCTGGTGTGACATTAATTGTGTTAAGTTTGGTTGCCATG
Organism: Saccostrea glomerata; assembly: GCA_003671525.1. Lineage (NCBI taxonomy): Eukaryota > Metazoa > Mollusca > Bivalvia > Ostreida > Ostreidae > Saccostrea > Saccostrea glomerata. The sequence goes on from PRKT01000973.1 coordinate 19,996, forward strand.
ACGGCAAGTTGTGTCTTAGCGCAAAGGTAAGTTTTGAACAAGGCGCTAGCGTACGAAAGCCCAGAAAGCACATTCGATTTTCGAAATACGAGATTCGAAATTCGAATTTCGAGATTCAAGATCCAAACTAACCAATCAAAAGCGGGTTCAACATTGGATTACTCCCCTTTATTATGATTTTACTATCGAGAAGTCGTTTAATATATTTATAACAAATGGGTCATTTGATTAAATTACAATGCAAGAAAAAGTGTTATTTATATAAGAAGGAAATTTAAATAATCCTTGAATTATTTAAACTGAAATCTCGAGTGAGCCTTCTGGGCTTTCGTAGTAGCGGGCTATTGTGTTGTTTCTGACGCACAAATTACAACTTTGCGAATGGCTCAATCGGGACACCATACTGAGCTTTCATTATTACCCACTCCAATTACTTCTGAAAGTATACGTTTACACGCCCATTAAATGATAAAAAGTATTTAACATTGAAATACGGACGTAAATATTGCTCAGGTAATGTGCTTTTTATTACTACTTTTTAATGCTAGTTTATACAAGAAAATTTTACGGTAAACTATGCTCACTTATCAACAATAAATTTCCTTTTATTAAATCTTAGATTCCATTTTTTGATGTATGATCATATTTCAGCATATAAGCCTTATAATGTCTGCAAACAGAGAATATCGATGTGACAAATTCATTTTTGACATTTTCAGCAGTGAGTTACATTCGATTTTAATGTCAGATTTCTCTGTTGACCCATGGAGAGAATAATCACCCTCCATAACTTGTTTTCTCTTCTTACAATTGCGATAATTTTTCTTTGCCGTTTTGTCTTTTTGTATTACTTTCTTTTTCCATTTTTTCGTAAGGAGGGGTTTTCAGATAGATCACCTCAATCTGTGATTATTTTTTAATGTAGAACATTATATAATAAAATGCCAGAAATAATACTTTAGTATATAGGCTACCGCAAAGCGGACCTTCCCCTCGCAAAGTCAAAACTGAATTGACTTCGATTCCGATGCATATTACTTAACTTTCGTTTTATACAGCACTTCACTGTAACTTACTTTCTCACAAACAAACACACGCGATTTCAGTTACCATATCCCTCCAACTCCGTTACAAGTGGGTAATTTTCGAGATTTAAATCATATAATGAAAACGCTTTTCGTTTTCATACATACGTGCAGCTGAATTTAGATAAAATATAGGGACTAGAAAATGTACATGTAAGCTGAACTAACGTTAGACGGGGCTACAAAAAGATATTGTTGTAAACAGTGTACCCCAACCTGAAATTGAATTGAATTATTACTTAATCTCTTATCAGTACAGGAACAGTAATTTTTATCAATTTTTTTTAACTTTTGCATCTTTTAAAAATTAAGGTACATTAATACTCTGATTAGAGAGATAACTCTTAATGACTGTTATTCCTTTATAAAAAGCAAGAGCCAGGTTGAGCCTTATTTGGCCCTGAGAATTTCTGAAAAATCAAAACCGCTCAGTTTATACTACCAATGCAGTATTAACCACTTCGAGTGTTGGTGACCACGTATCTATTAATTGTGACGTAATTTTCCATCTAGTCAATGCATTATGACGTCATAAAATGCGTCATTTTCCTCACATCCTGTAAATTCCTTTGAAAATGACCTAAAGTTGAATCATTTTTTCAATATTTCATATACAGCACAACCTCTGATACAAAATATGCAAATATATACATGTAATAAAAGCTCTGTTTCTGAAGATCAAAAAACACGTTTTATTTTTTGGATCGTGGGCTGTGCTCATATTTTAATTCTTTGCTGAATGTAGCCAAATACGCCTGTTTTCTACAAATTTCAAGACCATTGCAATTTCTCAAACCTGTTTTCCAATATCTGGATTCTCAGAACGAAATTTTATTATAGAAAATGAAAGCACCAAGTGTCTACTTTATTTTGATATATGAAATGGGAAAGATGGTGATAGGTAATTAACTGATATAAGTACAGGGCCATTTTAAGCATAACATGGCTCTTGCTCTTTGTCAAGTTTAAGTGCCTCTTTTGTCAAATTTTGCCTCGCAAGCCAGCTATAAGTGTTTGTATTTTATTCAGCATATACATATCCTTTGGAAAATCATAAAAGTTAAAGAAAATTTTCATATGAGTGAGCAGAGGGTTTATGAACCTTAAATAATTATATTAAATGCAAGTTGTAACTTAACAAGAGCAAGTTGAATTGTTGATATTTTGGATTCTCTTCCTATCAAATATATAGAATGCTTTGAACTTAGCCCAAAATACTTCATAATGTGCATCCAAATGAAAAAAAATTAAATACTAGTATTTGAGGTAGGCATCTGTCATTGCTTGAAATCTTTAACTAAAACCTGACACAAATGGAAATTTATAAATTCATTCAATCATATTGAATTAATTTATTTCCTTTTTGTTTTAGAGGTCACGCTCAGAAGATGCCTTTATTTCATTTCTTTGCAGCGGCAATTACACATCTCCTTTTCATTAATGCAAGTATACATGTATAGATTTCATACGTTTTTCTATTCCATATCGTATTGACATATTTTTTAATCAAATAAACTCTGCAATAATAGTCATATTGTTTATTTGATAAAATAAATTATGTCAGAAAGAACAGTATCATAACGCTAAACATAATGATGTGTAGGAGTTTAATTTTTATGTGTAATATGATTAAAAAAAATTTACAAAAAGTACAAAAAATATTATTATAATTATTATTATTATTATTATAACGATTGATTGATTGTATATTGTTTGACTCCCTCTCGGGAATTTTTCACTCAGATGGAGACGTCATTGTATGCCGGTAAAGGGCTTCAAATTTTGACTTTTTACTTGCACTCAGGGCCATTGAGCAGTGAGGGATCTTAATCGTGCCAACGCCTGCCGCTGACACAGGGTCTCGGTTTTTAAGGTCTCATCCGAAGGACTCGCAACTTTCACTTCAAAGTGCCAAGCACATGGCGAAGGAACAGTTGCTACCCATTTTTTTATCGACTTAGGTCAGTCGCGGCCGAGATTCGAACTCACGACCTCCCGATCACGGAGCGAGCGCTATACCGACTGAGCTTCCATAAACGTATATTATTATAACGAGTGCAATGCAAAAGTAAAAATAAGTAAGTCCATTTCACAAATTAATGTGAAATCCATATCCAAAATGTGTGTTCTTTGGATTCAGTTAAGTAAGCTCTATATTTATAGCTTAGCGACTGCAAGACAAAATAGATGATGGAGTGGCGAAATAAAACTTTTTGATTTGTATTAAGATGAATGCTTTAATTTTGCCTTAAATATTAGGTTTTTCTTTCTTTTAAAAGAGGACGCTCAGTAATACAAATTTTCAAATTGGAAATTTTTTCTCTGCAAATTAAATGTCACTTTCACAGGATTTTTTGAAATGAATATCGATTATAAGAATTACAGTATTTTACTCTTAATTATGTTATAAACTGGTCATATTCAGTTTGTATTGCTCGCTGAAATAAAAATATGTTAAAGTCTATTCAATTCAGAGTAAAACCAAAATCAAATCATTTAGGGAGTTTAATTATAGACTACATGTTAAAATTTAAATAAAAAAAATACATATTCTATGTGAAATAAAACATGCCATCAGCTGTAGCGTAAAAATGTTCTTACAGTTGAAACTTTTTGTAACGATTTCGCAGTTTCGAGTTCGTAATTTAGGATAAAAATTATTAATTACTAAAAGGGTATTTGATAATATAGATATAAGCCTGGTCGTGGCTAAGATCTGGTCTTATAATTTCTGGAAGAAAAATGTAAATAAACCTGGTAGCACTTTTTTACTTAAGAAATCAACTATAAGATAATAAAAATTTCAAAAAAAAAATTTCTGATATTGCAAAATTTAATAATGACGTTTGATAAAATTAACAACAATTTTATATTTCAAATTATGGTCATACAACGTCACATGCTAGATTCAAATTAAGGACCTCCGAAGTTCAGATAAAGTTAAAGTAAATTTCTAATATGAAATTTTATAAATAATATATTAATGATCACAAATGTCAATTTAAATACCTTGAGATCTCACAAATAATCTGGTAGCGACTACAAATTGAATAAAATAATTTCACAAGTCTGGGCTGACTTTTCAAAATAACTCTTAAAAAATTCACGTCTGTCCACTATAATCTAAAAGTCCCAACTGACTCCTCAAACTAAACGTTACATGTAACAAAAAGTAACGTAGCATGACCCAACGTGATGTTATAAAACACGAAATCAGGAAACATTCTAGGTAAAACCTGTACATAATTTTCCGCGACCGGAAGTAATGGAAAACGAAAGTATACATATGAAATTACAGTATGACATAAATAAGATAAAACAATGATGTACAACAAGATTAAATGTAGTTTAAACATACAATAATGATGAATGATTCTTCCGGTCGGAATAAATTGAAACCACAAGTAGATAAACACACATTTTAAATATATATACAGTCAAAATCGTTACACTATACTTAATACACATTACAACTTGTTAAAAGGTGTTTGCTTTTTCACCTAAATGTCCAATATCCATTTCGACGTTGGAATATGTACCACACTGTCCTAGATCTGAGATGGAATGGAATAAGAGGGCCAAAGAAAAGAGATGTGACGTACTAGCATACCATCAAAACTGTACATCAGTAGAAAAATTTTCTTATCACTGCATTCTTAATGAAGATGCGACGAAACTTGTTGAAGTTTGTGCTCCGATGTGGTTTATGTCAGGTATGTGACATTAGTAACACACACATGAAAGTATACTCCGAAGCTGTTCCTCTGCTATTAGGATATGTGAAAGATGACCTCAGGGCAATGTTATGACATCCAGTTATAGTTTTATACATTTAAGCAACCAAACAATTGGCTGCAATGTGCAGTTTTTGCCTGTTTCATGCTTAGTCTATGTTTCAATATTATATTAAAATTGACAAATACATAAGTATTAATTAAGTATACATTAATGTATTAGAATAAATTAAACTGTACTTTATAGAAAATTGATATTATAAAAAAAATAAGAAAGGATAGGTGTTTGAATTCAAACTTATTGGTATATTAGATTAGCGACATCTTGTCTCTTCGTATGCAGATTTAGAAGAAAGAGAATGTTAACCAACCCACCCCTTTGGACATTTCACGGTACATTGGTAAGGAATTAAGTAAAAAAAATAGTTTACATCAATATCTATACTTATTTGCATCAACTTTTTGCATTTTCCCCGGGCTGCCTACGATTTTGCCTGAACTTTTGAGACCACCCCTGTGGTATCATACACTATGTTTATACCCAAAATGCGCTAGCATTTCCGCCTCAGTTTTGTACGGGCATCTTGGAAGCAAACCGCGTGTTTTCTTCTGTGATTAATTTTATCGTAGCCTTTGATTAACGATGTCTGATTCGTACAAAATATGTAAGAAGTGTAATAGAGAAATTACAGTTTTAGACGATCACGCAGAATGCTATAGACATCTATGTCTGCAATGAAGCGTTTCCCTGTGAAGTTTGCATAACTTGGACAGAAGAAAAACGGGCGTTGATGAATAAAATGATTGAACGCAAGATAATTGAAAATGGTAAGAAATCGACCCACGGTGTCAAATCCAGCAACAGAAATTCCCTTTTTGGGGAATAACACTTGCTCTGATTCACCATCTTCCTCTATGGGAAACGTAGTTGTATCAGAATCGCTACCTCTCTCGAATGAGATACAAAATGGGGGCAAATTTGCACAGGAGGTTTTCCCATCCCAAATGTGTAATTTTCAACCATTTATGCTAGAAAATTTTGAAACTCATTGGCAGCAGTACAAAGAAAATTTCATGCCAAATTTGATAGACGCCACAGTAAAAGAATTAGTACATGGCCCAAGTAATCAGACAGAAAAACCGTCTGCTACACGTTGTCACAGTAGGTCTACGAGGTTCGATAGATTTCGACCTTCAGATGATCAACACTCAAGAGAGTCTGATGATGAAGATCTTATAAGACACAGAGGTGACAACGATTCAGTTGTGAACAATTCACAAATTGACGATATTGTTCAAGTCCATGATGACGACAACCAGTCTGAGTTTGATCACTCTGTTGCAGGTTCTGTGCATACAGAATTTAATGAATTTAATGATTCATGTATAGTAGACTAAAAAATTTTTGTAAAGAAGGTTACTTCTGAATTAAAAATGGATTCTGAGAAAACTTCTGAAAATCAGGATAGATATTTCAAGTTGTATATGTCAGATAGCTTGATAAGTTCAAAAAAATGTACCCCACAACAATCATTGTCTCTGGATGGTTACATCTTGAACACGTTAACGGACGTTGATGAGGAGTTCCAGCGTAAGGGTACAACACGCACTTATAAAGCTTCAGATGATGAGAAGTACAGAGTAACATCTGCAGATTTTGATAATTATTGCACAATACAAAGACTTGATGATAACATTGAGGACACTAGCTTCGCAAGGAAAGGTAATAAAAACTCCTGCCGTTTCCGTGATCCAACATTGCATTCACGTAACAATGAGCTGTGGAAGATAGATTAAGAGTCACGTTTTTTCCTGAGAGAGCTGACTTATGCTTCTCTAATTACCTCGTATGTGGATAATGTAGTATCTGATGAGGAAAAGACAGAAGCCCTTCAAGCACTGATGCAAGTTTTTAAGTAAGTGGCTGATGTTACTTCACGTATCTTAGTTGGTGCAGTTACCACACAAAGTGCCATTCACGTCGAAGATATCGCTTTTAAAAACAAGGCAACTAAAAAAAAAGCTCCTTGTACAGTCTACTCTGAATCCTTAAATCTTTTGTGGAAATATTTTGACATCCTTCACTCAAGTGCAGAAAGTTTAAGGGATGTTAAAGAAACACAACACTTGAGAAGTTCAAAGCAAAGAGATGGTTCACACCCAAATACTGCAAGAAAGAGGAAATAAGAAGAGTCAACTAGTACTTCAGAGCAGAAAGAACAGCAACCAACCATTGCAAAGAAGGGGAAGTTTTCGAATGACAGAAATACAAAGACTTTTACGTCGATTTTATTTACGAATCTGGGTCAAAATGCTGTTGATTATTTTTTACGTTTCAAAATTTTGCGAATGACCACTACTTTGCTTATATTTTTTTATCGTTGAATTATTTTTAAGAAAAATATTTTTGCGAATGCAATGAACTTGCAAATTTGCTAAAATTTATCTACAGCAAAAAATTCCAGATTTACGGTAAGTAGAAAGTTTATTAGAAAATCATGCTATAGAGACTGTTTCAAAGGCCCAGAAAGGTCACGGGTTTTACGGCATCTTTTTGTGGTTTCAAAAAAGACGGAGGGTACCGTCCAATTCTCAAATTGAAACCTTAAATGTTTTTCTCAAAAATCAGCATTTCAAGATGGAATCCCTATAGTCAATCATACAGGCTTTGAATGTAGGAGATTGAGTTGCATCAATAGACCGAAAGGATGCATATCTAAATGTTCCGATTCATCCAGCGTACAAAAAATACCTCAGATTTTGAGTAAACAACAACCATTATCGGTCTTGCAACAGCTCCAACTGTGTTTACAAAACTAATGGCAGGTGTAAGAGCGCATCTTAGAAGTCAGCAGATTTTCATTTACATGTACTTGGACGATTGGCTGCCGAAAAATGCAGATCAAATGACATTAATGCACCAACTACTCTGATGCTGCTGAGGGATTTAGGTTTGGTGATAAATCAATCGAAATCAGTACTACACCCAGCTCAAAAGATCACTTATCTGCGAGCTCTATTTCACCTCCAACGTTTTGTGGTTTACCCAATTTTGTACCGTTTCCGCAGTCTTTGTGGAATAATTTCAACCATGGTTACATCTTCCTTTATCCCAGCACCTACTTTTTCTCCCAAGAGTCCTTGGGCTAATGGCAGTCTGCATAGATTTGAAACCTTTTGCCGGACTACAAAATAATGCGCCTAATTCAATTCTACCCATTTTCCAAGTGACGTCCACATTTGGACAACCTGGAACACATGATTCAAGTCATTCCATATCTTCTTTGGTGGCCAAAGCAAGAAAACATCCTTGCGGGGACATCTATCCTGAGTTCAAGGGAAGATCTAACGTTGTGGACAGATACCTCATCTTACGGATGGGGAGCCCACTTAGAAGATCGCAATGTGTCAGGCAGATGGTCAGTGAAGAAACAACTATCACATAGAAATCTGTTAGAACTCAGTGCAGTAGAAAAAGCCCTTCATCACTTCAATAACAATGTCAAACACAAACAGCTCCTATTGAGGATAGACAACTCAACATTATTGTCCTACATCAATCGCCAGGGGGAACAAAATCTCCAGTCCTGTTTTTGTTGACATGGAGGCTTCTACATTGGTGTCGCCTTTGGGGTGTACAACTTCATGCAGCTCACATTCCTTGGAAAAGGAATGTGATAGCAGACCAGTTGTCCAGAGGACGACAAATTCCGAAAATGTCAGAATGGAGTCTCAATCAGGAAGTAGTTCAACAGATTTTTCTCATTTTCTCCACTCCAAACATAGATCTGTTTGCGACAAGGGAAATTCGGTAACTTACAGTGCTTTGTTCTCCCTTCTCAGATCCTCTAGCATTGGGATGCGATACTCTAGCAGTAGATTGAATATGAATGTTTGCATATGCATTCCCGCCACCAATACTAATTCCTAAAGTATTGAAAAAAGTAGAACAGGAACCTTGTGTGCTCCTTCTCAAAGCTCCATTCTCAGCAAGACAGTCGTGGTTTCCAGACCTTCTAAATCTGTTAAAAGACTTTCCAAGGGAACTACCAATAATAACACACTTGACAAAAGAGGGGACAGTTCATTTATCCAAATCCAGAAAGTCTTCATTTGTCCGTTTAGAAGATTTCAAACGACAAAGCCTTGCGAATTAATTTTCTGAAAAAGCTAAGTCATTCATCTCCAACTCTCGCAGAGAATCAACAAGAAAAATGTATGAAGCTAGACTACGAATCTACAGAGAATGGAATACCACAAACCAGAAAGATCCTTTTGAGGCCTCTGTTTCTGATTTAGCAGACTTTTTCATCTACTTGCATGAAAAACGCAGTTGTAAGCCAAACACTATTACAGGTCATAGCATTTATTTGCAAAGGTTGTAGTAACAGTTCCGTCAGTACATGTAACAAAACAGATGTATCGAAATTAATGAAAGGAATCTATAATTCTGAACCAAATGTACGACCATTACTTCCGAATTGTGATCTAACATCAGTTCTATGGAAATTCTGTGATTATCCTTTTGAATCAATGAATTCATGTGATGTGAAGTTTCTTACTTGGAAAACAGTTTTTCGTGTAGCATTGTCAACAGATTCTAGAGTGAGTGAAATCCATGCTCTCTCTACTGGAGAGACGCATTTGCGTTAGAAAGGAACGGAATTCGACTTTTACCAAACATACAGTTTTTGGCCAAAATTCAGAGATTAGGAAAGCCATGGTAACCTATGTTCATACCAGAGATAAACGCCTTTACAACAGATAGTAGATACTTGCTTTTGCGTCCATGCAGAGCATTAAAAATATATCTGGAAAGAACAAAGTCTTTTAGTGGTAATGAAAAGTGTTTTTTTATTTACAAATCAGATCTATAAAAACCAGCTATTAAGAATTTCATATCAAGATGGATTGTATCTCTTGTCAAATTTATTTATGAACACAATTACAAAAGTGAACCTTTATGTAGCATACGTGCACATGATACAAGACGACTCACAACTTCATGGTCCCTTTTCAATGGGGCAACAGTACAAGAAATTTTACAGGCGGCTCATTGGGCAACAGAATCCTCTTTTACTTCATTCTTCATGAGGTATGTACCTTAAGGTGAAGCTCGGTTTGCCAAGTCTTCAGTCCTTGACACTTCCAGATGGGCAAAGGGAAAAGAATGGAAATAAAGTATACCTCTATGGTGAGTGCAATCTTTATTTTTACTATTTATGTAGTGAGTAAAACTTCTCATTATCCCGCCAAATTTCTGCTACAAATTCTACAAAAAGTTGATGCAGGTAAGCATAGATATTGATGTAAACTGGAGGTTTTTAATATAAAACCACTATTTACTATATATCTATGTCTACCTGCATCATCCAACCCTTATAAGTTATTTATTTGGGTCCTGGATCTCTACGTCCTAAAAAACTGAAGCGGAATTGCTAGCGCATACTGGGTATAATGGGTATACACATACACATAGTTTTGAGACCACAAGGGTGGTCTCAAAAGTTCAGGCAAAAACGTAGGCAGCCCGAGAAAAATGCAAAAAGTTGAAGCAGGTAAGTATAGATATACCGTGAACAGTGGTTTTACATTTAAAGTCCTCCAATTCACCTTATTTTTCATTTAAGGTTATTGTGCACGATTCAGCACACAAGATGAGAGAATTATAAATGACCCTGGACTTGACTGCACAAGTTTTGCTCGACAGTGTCCTCCAAGATATGATTCCTCGGAAGCTTATAAGTGTTGGCATTATATATTTTATCAATACAAAAAAATTAAACATTGTTTTAAATTTTAATAGTTATGATAAGTCCTGTATAGATTTCTAATTTAGGTTACAAGCTTTTGAAAAATTAAAACATAAATACAAGGCAACAAAGCAAATATCTGATTTTTTTTTTAGATCAAACATGTTACGAAGGTGTTGAGAGAAAAGAAAATAAATCCTTCAATGAGTAAGTTATATGCTTTGTAAGATAACTTTTTATAAGCAATATTTGTAATGCAATGGGAGTAAAGGTAAATGGACGTTGAGCACTATTTCAATCAAGAGGCCGCTAATCATGGGATCTCTGAACATTTGTACATGTTTGAATATGTTTTGCTTTTACATATGTAGAAATGGACATGACTCTTCAGGCTTCCCGCCGGGTGTGTGGATATCAGTAGCACTGAACTGTGGTTTCCTTATAGCGCTATTTATCATCACTGCTGCGTTAATCATTACTTTAAACAGACAAAAATCAAGAGGAAAAAACAGGAAAGGTAACTAGCAACTATTTTAAAGAAATATGAAAGTTTTATGTGTGATATCTATGGTTTATGTACAAGAACTATAAAAAGCATGATAACAAGAATCAGTGTACTATTCGTCAGCAGACGTATTTTATTAGAGATACAGTATAGTCATAGTCATTTCTTTTATGCTACATAATGTTGTTATATTCTTAAAAGGAGAATATCTGTTTATTTACTTTTAGTCTGGTCCGATTTATAGCAAAAAAAAACTTCTAACGGCAAATAATTATTATTTGGTCCAGCATAGTGTTTTAACCTATTTCGAGCATGCTGAATCCGAAAAAATATGCTGCCCTTCATGAAAATGGCGTTAAAGAGGTCAAAATGGCGATTCAAAATGGCGGACATCCAATTTTTCTAACTTTCTCTTAATATCGTTCAAAAAGGAGAAATAATGTGGGAATATCTCACTGAGTGTAACAAAAGTATAAGAATGATTATATAATGCTTACATTATTAGTTTAACTCAGAAAATTTAGTCGTTTCTACAATTAATTCGAATTTTCTCTGATTTTTTGCTTTATTGTTCTATATTCCGCTTTGTTCAGGATTTTACATTTGCAAATATCCATACACTGCAGATTTGTATTTTCCCCCTGCATCTCACTATTCTACAACTAAATGATGGCGCAGCTGTTAGTTAAAAGTCAAAATGGCGATTCAAAATGGCGGATATTCATCTTTTTCTTCAAATTATTTCTTAATATCGTTTACATAGGAGAAAGGATTTGTGAATATTTTACTGAGCGTAGTACAACTATGTAAAATGACAATAGAACACTAATTTGATCACTTTAAATCGGAAAATTTAGTCATTAAATTTGAAATGTGTTATTTAGCTCAAATTGGCGATTCAAAATGATGTCTGATACACTCGAATTTTGTAGAAACTGCTTAATTCTGGTTCGTTTTGCTGAAAATAAATTACAGTTTGTTTTATATAAATATATAGTATATAAAGTATATTGATTAGTCTATTGAATATGAACAAAAATACTTGAAAAGATTCATTTTTTTATGGTAATAGTCAAAAGAAACTTGAATTAAGAGTTTCTAAATTTCACCCTTCGTATTTAACCGTACGTGTTCCAAAGCCTTTGAGCCCCCGTCCAAGTAAAATCACTCCCGAGTCCTGTCATTATAAACTCGCACTTCTACCTCAACATCCCTTGGCACGCCATCAAATATAACTGAAGAAATTCTTGTCCGATTCATCGAACACTTTGTTCTAGCGTTTTAGCACTTATAAGAACTTATATAGTATTATCCCCTAACATCCGATAATTTAAACCAGTCTGATAGTCCGCTGAAACATGGCTGAAAAATTGCCGACTCGGCGTTAAACAATATACAATCAATCAATCAACACCCAAGGAACAACACATTTATATTCAAATGTGAAAGTCTATTTTGTTTTCCAAAGCCATATCTAAAATGAACTAGAGGTACTGTGAGTAATTAGCTCACTAAATGATACCCCGGTCTCCCTTATAAATATATAATGTGTCCATGTTTTGCTACGGGAAACCCTAAATATGTGTCGGATCAAAAAGTAAAATAGGAGGTCACAATGGCAATATGTATGGAATAAAGATTCTGTGAAAGTTTCATCAAATTTCATTCAGTGGTATGAGAGGAGTTGTGGATAAGAGATGGGTACCCCAAAGCGTAACAGACGGACGGACGGACATACCGATTACCCTATACCCTACCGCTTTTCAAGCGGGGGGTATAAAAAAATCACTGATATTCAAGACATGTAGCTCTTTCTTTTTTGACCTCGTATAGATTTGTTGTTTTTTTTAGGGTAGAAAGGTCATTCTATTAGCAAGAACATTCTCAAACTTGATCATCTGAAATCACATTGTGTGCATATTTTGGTGAGAAAAGTTGTAAAATTATGCAATTTAAGAGCGCCTCCAAATTCCTCATGATTCCTATCACTTTCAAGCATTCGTACCAATAGGCCTAATCCATTCCTGATTTCGATCTAGTCAACATTTCTCTTAACAACACAATTTTCTTGAACACTTCAAGAACTTTACAATTCAATTTGATCCACACTTCTTTATCAAAATTTTTAAATTCATATACACTGTTCAATACAAAATTATCTATTCACAGCATGAAGTATTTAAAAATGCAGTTGTATTTGACTGAGAATAACAAAATGCAAATGTAGGGACACAGAAACAGAGCCGGACAATCAAGAAAATTATGGTTTACGTATATGATACTGATAATTCTTAATATATATGTTTATATTTGGATATTATAATATATTCAGATTTATATGATGTAACAATTACTAGCCCTATAATCGGTCGTGGTCAACCATTTTAAAAATCATACAAAGTTATGTTGCACTAGACATTCCACCTGAGCATAAACATTTATTTTTTTTCTACACTGGACTAAAAATAAATCAAGATTTTCCAACAACTGGCTGTTCACTCGCCTTAATGCTAGGGGGATACTGCTTTTAGGGTAGCTTAATTTTCATATTGTCCTCAAAACAGCAATTATTGTATGATGTTATTAACTTTTTATATGAAAAAGCATGGTGAGACAGGTAAAAGGTAAACTGTCTTCGGAATTGTCGTCAAAAATTTATCTTAACAATAGAAGTAAATAAACGAAAATCCGTGTTATAAAAATCCTAAGTCATTAACAAAAATACCATCCAACTTTCATTGCATATTTGAACATTATTTCATGAATAAAAAAACAAACTGTAATTTGTTTCTGCAAAAAGAACCAGAATTAAGCAGTTTGGGTATTTTTTGAAATTCGATTAAAACGTCATTTGAAATGCCATTTTGAGCCAAGTACGTAACACATTTCAAATTTAATGACTAAATTTTCCGATTTAAAGTGATCAAATTAGTGTTCTGTTGTCATTTTACATAGTTGTACTACGCTCAGTAAAATATTCACAAATCCTTTCTCCTATGTAAACGACAATAAGAATTAAATAATTTGAAGAAAAAGATGAATACCCGCCATTTTGAATCGCCATTTTGACTTTTAACTTACAGCTGCGCCATCATTCAGTTGTAGAATAGTGAGATGCAGGGGGGAAATACAAATCTGCAGTGTATGGGTATTTGCAAATGTAAAATCCTGAACAAAGCGGAATATAGAACAATAAAGCAAAAAATCAGAGAAAATTCGAATTAAATGTAGAAACTCTGAGTTAAACTAATAATGTTAGAATTATATTATCATTTTTATACTTGAATTGCACTCAGTGAGATATTCACACATTATTTCTCCCTTTTGAATGATATTAAGAGAAAGTTAGAAAAATTGGATGTCCGCCATTTTGAATCGCCATTTTGACCTCTTTAACGCCATTTTCATGAAGGCCAGCATATTTTTTCGGATTCAGCATACTCTAAATAGCTTAAAACACTTTGCTGGACCAAATAATAATTATTTGCCGTTAGAAGTTATTTCTAGCCTTCTTTTTAAAAATCAGGACCAGACTATTTGAAAAATAAGCCATCAAAACATCTAAATTCTTTTAAACAACAAATTATTATTATTTTTTTGCATTGAGTCAACTTCAACAAATATTCATGAAAAGATCATAATGAGGAATATAATTATGTAGATGGGTAAGTAATATCATGATATCTCATTAGAGCTAAAAGCTCAAGTGAGCGTTTCTAATCACCGATTGTCCGCCGTCCGTTCGTCGGTCTATGCAGCAAGATTAAGGGTGCCTGTAGTCCTTCAAATATTTCGAGAACATCAATATTATGTTGATATATTTTATTAGCATGAATTTTAATTTATGGACATTCTACAATTGCATAAATATTTAAGCATTGAATTATAATGTTTTGAAAGATGCAGTCTCATAAAACTGCAATGGTGTGTGCAAACGAATTGAGTATTTTTTTTTTTTTTTTTTGCACGTACCATTGCAGTTATGAGATTGCATCTTATAAGAAATCATAATTTAATGCTTATGCTGCTTATATATTTACATTTTTTATCCCCTATGTTTTCCGCAATTTAGATTTTTCTATTTAGAATTTCCACCTTATCCTTCATGTAAGTTATAATTGATAAAACATTTAGCATAACTTAATCCGGAAGCGAAAATAGTGCACAATGAAGACAGATAACAATAATCAGAATTTTATTTATTTTTTTCAATCTAAAATGATAAACAATACTTTTGCAACAAAGAAATACAAATGAGTCGTATAACAGACATAAATTTTTCGCTTTGTTGAAACAATAACGGCGTAGTCCTTGAATTAATACGCCACACAGACTCTGGTGATTAGGACTTGTGTGTAATGTTAATTTATCACTTGTAATTTCATCATGCATTTTATTAGGGTCAAACAAGTAAGTGTATATTTTCGGTGTCTGCTGACTTAGCCCAAAGCGACTTCACTTACATCAAGTGTTTGTCACGTGACATGTTTGAAATTAAAAAAAATACATACAGCTACAAATATCGTAAAAGTCAATGATGCACTGATAAATTTATCACTATGCAATTTATTGTGTTTTTGGAGCACGTCGGAGCACCCTTATTTAACGTCACAATAGCGACATTCCTTTTATACCTGTTGACTTTTGCAGCTGCGATATAGGCCTAACGTTGTTAAATTTCAATAACGTACACAATTTACAAAAAGGAAATGTATACATCACTGATAACAGATTTATTTGATTTATAGAGTTTGTTAATTTTAGAATGCTCTTCCGTTGGTTGATAATCCATAGCTTTTCCAGTTGTTCATGGAAAGCGGCTAAAATCAGGAAAAAATGTTAAATTGTATGTTTAACATTATTTGTATTTTCTCAATTCTTTTGTTAAACACTACGCATCCTGAGTTTTAACGCTGAATATTGACCCGCGTTGCAAATTGACCCGGAGTTCATATTTCAACGTTTAATATTGAACCGGGGGGTATTTTTTCTCCATTGAAAACTGAGACCAAAAGACGTTGAATTTATACCCGGGGTCATTTTTCAACAGCTTGATAATTTTTGTCCTATCCCGAGTGACCTTAACAAGTTGAAAATTGACCCTGTTGAATATTGACCCCATCTCAGAGTTTGAACAGATTTTTGAACTGGGAAGTTCTTTTACGGGATTTACCAGTATCTCTATATTCATATTTCGGTTTCAATTTTTTTACATGTTCAAGAATAATAGATGTAAACTTATCACCCCGTGCGTATATTTACATTTTGATCAGGATACCATTTCTGTTATCTTCAAGAATGTCAACTTTACTTTTTTACAATACTTTCTAAAATCCATAGCATTCATATGGATAACTAAAGTGTAAAAAAAAAAAAAAAAAGAAGCTATAAATAGGGCATAAAAAATCTGGAAATCTGATGTCTAGAAAGTGAACTCTATATATATTTATCAGGTGGGTAGAACATCCCATCTAGTCATATTCAGTAAAAAAAAATTAACAAAATTAAAAGCCTAAAGATTAGAATGAAACACATCGGCCAAAATGAATCTAATGATAGGTTATATTTGTGAAAAAAGATCAATATAGCTACCTTAGCATGTAAGTAATGTTGACTTTTAACAAGGTTGGTGAAATCTCTGTAACAAACTTATATGTCAGTAGCTTGCCTCGGTTTAAAAATTGATCGTTTTCCTAGCATAACCTCGAGAATGATATTAATTTTTTTTCTTCGATACAATGTGATTCCTATTGGATAAGCTGTTAGTCCTATTCGATAATTGGTAATTTGTATTCGATAAATCGCTCTTCCCATTGGAGGAAATTGATAATATTATTCCTGTATCATAAATTCATAATTTGCAATTCTTTTCGAAAACACGCGTTTTCTATTCGATGTCATTCATTTTTTTAAAACATGCTATTCCTATTTGTTAATTTTGTCATTCCTATACGATAATTTTATCTTTCTTTTTCAAAAATTATTTGGTTTATATGCAGTAAAATTGTTGTTCAAAAACATACTAGCATCTATATCTATTCGGAAAAAAAAGATTCCTATTCTATAAATTTCTTATTTTCATGCATAATTTTATCTCTCCTTTGCGATGTTTTTCTTATTCTTTTTCAATAATTCCATTCTGGGAAATGTGTGAAAAAAACTAGACTGGTTGTAAACTCAATTAAATAGGAATGACATGTTTAACATGATTATCGAATTTGAATCATTTTATTATCGAATAGAAATGACCAAATTATGGAATAGGAATCACATATTTTCGAAAATAATGACAACATAAAAGTGATGAATTCTCCAACAGAAATAACTTTTGTTTAAAGTTCACTTGGATATATCGAGTCGACATATGAACTAAAGTAACTATTGTTCCTTGATACTACGTCATCGGTGTATCTTAATGTTGAGTTGAACCCCATAGCAAGTGTTTTCTTCTTGTAATGTAAAGTTTTTAAAAATATGTTCTGATTCTGCTCCATAGAAATATTAAAACAGGTCGCATCTGTTCGTCCCCTGCTTATATCAGGAGCAAAGTAGTCTTCTTAAGTCCCACTTATGCAAAAGAGGCTACAATGCCCGCACCGTACAAACAGCTATTGATGAGATGGCGGGACATGGCAGGCAAAACCTATTACGCTACAAGAAAAAAGACAATCGCGGCAGGGTCCCTCTGGTAACCACATACCATCCCGTCCTTAAGAACCTTAGCGGTATCCTTCAAAAGAACCTACCAATTCTCCATTCAAACAAACGAATGGCAGAGGTCTTTAAGGAACCCCCATTGGCTGCATACAGACGCCCAAGGAACCTAAAGGACATGTTAGTAAGAACCAGACTGGACAACCCATTACCTAACGGGTGCTTTATAACTTGCTCTGACAGAAGGTGTCTTCTTTGTAAGCACAGCACTGACACAGACAGTTTTAACAGCCCTGTTACAGGCCGCAGCTACAAAATACTAGGGAATTTGTCCTGTCATACTGACAACTGCATTTATCTCATCAGTTGCAAAGTTTGCTCCAAACAGTGTATCGGTGAAACAGGAGATCTCTGCAGGAAAGTCAATAACCACCGTTCGACCATTAGGACCAAAAAACTCAATGAATCCGTTGGGAAACATTTCAACCTTGAGGGTCACAAATGGGAGGACATGACAGTAGTGGTGATTGACCATAACCCAAGATGGACAGATGCTCAGAGAAAAAGCTAAGAAAAGTTCGGGATGCACAGATTGAAGTCATTCCAACCTAATGGAATTAACAAACTGAATGACTTCACCAAAATGAACGTAAACTAGACCCAATTCCTGATGCTACTAAGCAAGATTATTCTCTCAATTTAGTGTAAACTCTACAGTTAATTTTGCGTCACCAACTCTCGAACAACCCACATAACTATGTGTTGCTTACGCCTTTGCTAATTATTTTTTCCCGATAATAAGTCCTTAAATATTTCAGAATTTATAATTGATCATAATTCATATGTTAAAATATCCCTGCTATATTATTTTTCTTTGTTTGCTATTTATCAAGTATAGTTATGCCATTTTGAGAGAATGAAACAATGTACGATTTACTGATTGTCGTAATTAATTAGCATATTTAATTCGTTCAATTATGTAAATCGCACTTCACCTGAGTATACCCGATAGACAGGACGCATTTCATAGCGGTCCGGATTTCTTTCTTTAATGGTGTTCTTAAAAATTTCCAATTCAACATGTAACTAAGTATGTAAATATAAATATCTAGTGTTTAGTAGTAGTGCTAGTTGTTTTTGTTTCCCCTTTTCCTTTGTTCTTATGACTTTTTAACTTCTTTCTTCTGTAAATGGAGTGATTGGAACACTAGTGGACTACAATAATCCAAGCAACAACAAATTAAATGGACAGTTATACATGAAGTTTGAGAAGGATGTCATTCGGAAAAATGCTAGGAAAAGTTCACCTCCACAATTGAAGAATACTGTTCCAATTCAAGCAATAAGTGTCCGCTTTCTATTAGCATCTCTGTGCAGTGTACCTGTAGAAAGGAAAATGTACCCAGTGACACTAGCATATGCCCTGACTGCACATAAATCTCAAGGAAGCACTTATGAATACATGATAGCAGACTTTACGCGATTGACAAAATCACCACCACCGCAAGGTCTAGCTTACTCCATGATCAGCAGGGCAACATCAAGACAAGGGATAAAGATTGTGAACTTTAACGAGGGTGATATAAAAGTCAATAAAGATGCATTTGAGGAAATGCATCGAATGAGGAGAGAATCTCAATTATCTTGTTCTATGGCAATGTCTGAAAAGAAACAAGAAGAACTGGACATATTAATATCCGAACATTAGCAAAGCATGCTGTGGATTTGCAAAGTGACATTGCCATACAGAAGTTAGATATTCTATGTGTTTCAGAAACTCATATCCGCCAGTTCCAAAACAATTATAATCTTCAGGAACATTCAGCATTTTACAGCATCACAAAGCACGGAATTGCAATTTATGTTTCAAACAAACAAAATGCCAACTACTTTAATGTTCCCTCATCAGATGTGTGCCAAGCCATGGCAGTTCATATCCGATCCCAGTCACTATTGATTGTGGCCCTGTATCGCCCACCGGGACCTGCCATTGATAATTTTTTACAGTGTTTTCAGGCCCTATTGCTGGACATTGATTCAAGAAAAATTTCTTACGTTATTTTAGGAGACTTCAATCTTGATCCAAAGAATGCCATCTTTGTCAGCCTTCTATCAAAATTTAATCTTAATAACATCATTCATGGCCCAACCCACGTGAATGGAAATACCCTTGACCTCATTTTAACCAAAGATTTATACCTTCATGGACATACCTATCCAGTACCATATACTGACCATCACGTAGTGTGGACAAGCATCCACACAAAAGGCTCTTAAGAGTTTATAACACCTTTAGTGATCAACATCAACAGCATTTTCAAGTATTTCTTTAGACCCTAGTTAAGAAGTAAACAAGCCATGATGTCATTTTCCAATCTTTATCTGAATACGTTAATTCTATGTGATTTTAATGAAACTTTGGAAAATGTTTATACATGTTGAATGTTACCTTTACTTTCTACATCTTTACTGCGCACTTTGCCTCAATAAATATCAAAATCATAATACTCCAAAAAAGTTCTTTATTGAAGATACCTGTTTATGTATATAATTCAGTGTGAACTATATGTATGTATTCAAAAAATAAATATTGACAAAAAACTTTTATTTATACTTCAATTTAAAATTTGTTTTTATATAAGATGGACACTGACAGGACAAATAAGACAGTTAGAATATAAATTTGCATATATTATATACAAAAGATCATTGCACCCCAACCAATATGACCCTGAAAGCGGGGGACCACAATTCTCTGAATTTGCTTGTTTAACCTGAAATTTCTTGAAAATGTTAACAGGCGATTCATCGCCTTTGACTTCAAATATATTAACTCATGAAATATTAAGTAGAGATTATTCTCGGCAGCGATTATTGTTCTTTCATGTAAACAAATATTTCCTGAACTGGATTGCTTTATATAATTTTAATTGTATCCAAACAACAACAACTATATTTAACCCCATATGGAATTTGTTCATTCAGCAGATTTTTTTCTCACTTCATTTATATACATGTATGCATTGTTTTAGAAATAATTTTTACTTTATCCATTCATTTATTTTTGAAGCGAAGACAGTAATTCCAAGGAAAACCAATCATCAGCTCAGCTTTCTCAAATGGATAATTATCAAGATGCAATATCCTGTCGAAATCCTAATCCTAGGTAAAAATACTGACACAGATATTGAATCTTGGTATTTAAGAACAATAATTGAAAAGGTACATGTAAATAAATTTAACATGCATTAACAAAATGCGTTGAAGAATGAAATTCTAATCGGGTACAGAAGACAAGAAATGATTTGAAAAACGTATAAAGAAAAGGCTCTATGATATCATTCCAATCGTGAAATCTACATGTATAAATAGGTCCGATATTGATAAGGAATTAGGAAGCCTTGATGAACTTTAAAAAGAATCCTCTCTTTCTCTCTCTCTCTCTCTCTCTCTCTCTCTCTCTCTCTCTCTCTGCTTCACTTAGTTTTAAATAAGTTGAAAAATTGAATATAAATTGCTTACCCTTACATGCATAAATATAAATTTATTATCTCTTATACATTTAAAATCTACTAAATGAAATCTTTCTAGATATATTTACTATTTAAACATTATTAAACATTTATTAATACATTATTTAACTTACAAACTATATGATGTAATAAATATGTCATTTCTTTATGTAATTAGGATTTGCATTTTTTTTTTTTTTGGAATAGGCTTCTGGAAGTAAATGAAGAAGAAGAAGAAATATATGAATAGTACAGAAAAAACACGTTGAATGCTCGTAGCATTGAAAAGTTGGTTCGAAAGAACTTTTTAACTAACATTCATTTACTTTCAATATCAAATGAAATCCACTCATTTAAAGCCATATCAATGGTTTGTGGAAGATTTAATAATTTTATATTGAAATCAAATTATCAACATAGATTTGTATGATTGATTTTATTGCTTATCAAATAATCTAAAAAGTCATAATTTGTGTATGATTTTGCATATATTCGAAATATTAAAATAGAGTTACCCTTTTCAGATAGAGCATTGAGAATATCTTTTTCAGCACAAAAAATGTCCTTCAAATCATGCATGAAAGACGATAAGAAAGAAAAATTTATTAGATTTTTAGATCAAGAAACCCCACGTCTTTATTTAATACACTTATAAGCATGCTTCGAACCATTCTAACCCAGCAATGCTCCCCATGAGAGAGAGAGAAAGAGAAAGAGAGAAACGTATTTGTTTTTATTAGGTTACACGTACAACTTACTCTTTCAAAAGTTTTTATCATCAGCTTTAAAATTTATCTCTACATTGGGTTTTTTTTTCACAAAATACGCTCCGAAATTATACTTTTCTTATACAGTGACATACATTTCGGAGCGTACCTGTAACAAAGTCTTTTGCCCTTTGCCATAGACAAATCGTGCAATTTATGCTAAAAAGATTGGTCACAGTTGCACTCATTAAGAATGCAAGTGTTACGTATTTTGTCTTATTAGATGCAACTTTTGATTATACATTAAAATGGTTTAGTTGTTAGTGCAGTTGCAGCAAAATACATAACCCACGTAAGAATTAAAGCAACTATATTACACTTTTGGTTCACTTTTTCAGATTTTTATGTAAACAAGCTTGTTTCTTGTAAATCGCGTTTGAATAAACTTTCAATATTTTTTTATCTTTTATAAAATACTTTTTTGATACAGTGGCAGAAATTATTAGTGTACCTACACAGGAAGGAAGAGTAGCTGTGGAAAAAATATTTCCGTCACATTCGTAATGGTAGACCAGATCAGTCCAGAACTTTAAGGAGTGCAGCTTTTCAGAGAATCTAACTTTACATTAAGTAACTGTTAGATGTTTTACATTGTGTAGAAGAAATGTAACACATATATGTGGACACATATACAACACGTTTCATGCAAAGAATAAGTGCACTTTAGTACGTCATTTGGAACCTTTTCGGCTACCCATTTTAATCTTTACATTACAATACATCGCTAAAGTAATCTATGATTATTTTGCAATCATATGCTTTTGATATTTATTCCTTGAATTTTTTGTCATAAATATTTCAATAATTACTGACGATGTCATTGAAAAGAACATGTAAAAGCCTTAAAGTCCAAAAATTGAATAGGACAGCTATCGAATTTAAGGTACCCGCAGCGGCGGCATTGAATCGCCTTGATGTGGAATTTAAAATTAGCACGTATATTTTTTTTTGCTATCAGAAGCTACAACGAACTTTTGAAGTTGATTTTCATATAATGGTACATCCATTTCTTGAGAAAAGTATATATGATAAGAGCCAATTTTACCCCCTAAAAATCAACATTTTAAAATGACATCCAGTTATGTTTAATTGATATTTATTTTGTAGAAGAGATTATATTAGAAATATTTCCAATATATTTTTCACATTTATATGTACTCACTAGCTGTAAATGACATAAGAAATTTTGCTATTTTTGCTATCTAACAAAAAAGCCAAAAATATATATAAAAAAAATTTTCTGTCACTAATTAGTATTGGATAGATACATCTTTGGTTAAAATATAAGGCTAAAATATATATATCTAGGCTATGCTCGATATTTTCTGGTAGAAAAACTGCTTGAAAATAAGCAGTTTTATACAAAATATGCTAAAATGGCGGGAAAACGTGATTTTTATGATGTCATATTTCTAGCGGCATTTTGATCAAAATGAAAATGACTAATAAAGATCACATATATACTATACAAATTAAAGCTATATATAAAGTAAAATTAAGGTCTTCAATCCCTAATAGGAACAAAGTCAATGAAATTGAAAACATAACAGATATGTAGGCATTGAATACTCAGTTTATTTAGACATACTTCCAATTTATTACTATAAGTATGTTTAGTGGGATGTGTCCTAATTCATGACCTTGATTTTAGTAAGAGTTATCTCCCCTTTATTAATTAATTAAAAAAATCAATTAAGAAAATTTAGCTGGTAAATAAATTGTTTTCAATTATCATTCTATTTTTAATATTTCAATGCATCTTTCCACCACAGGATTTTATTGATATTCAAATTATTTGAATTTTGCTTTTTCCCATAGACTTTTTTGCAATCTTTGTTAATTAACTAATGCTTAATTAATGAACTTTTTGAAAATTTCTCCTGGGCAATCCTTTTCCACTATAAAATTCTTTAATATAATATCAGAGTATTGTGTACTTGACGAACATTTAAGGGTAGAGAATTTGGTCCCATTAGAGATTGAAATCCATAAGATATTCATTTTAAGGGTCCAATTGAGACACTTACCATATGTCATCGCTCTTCAAAAACAAAACATGAAGGTTCATAAATGCACAAAAAACATACCGGGTGCACAGTATAAGACCATGATATAGTCCGTCAATCGAATAATATATTTCTCAACCCTTAAATGAATAATTAAGTGACATCATTATAAATATTTATTTATCATTTTACAATGTTAAAATCAAGTATCAAATTTTTACATTTAAAGCGTGTTTCATAATGTTTTATTGAGATTATCGAATTGATACAAAGAAATACAAAGCTAAATCGGTAGTATTATTTTGTATGAAGATTTCCTAAATAAAGGAATATTTCACATAACCTTTTTAGACAGACAGAACTATTTCGATTCAATAACTCATTAAAGTGTTTGATCATAGCAGCTTAAATCTTCCTGAATTAAAGTTCATCAAATTCGTGTATTACTCGTATTAGTGGTAAACTTCAGATTAAGAAAGATGGTACTACTAGCTATAAAAAAAACAACTAAAAATCTCAGAGACGTTCACTTTTTCAAATTATCTTATATTCTTAAACCACTCCTATTTTATCATCACAAATACAATATACATGTAAAACGCATTTTTTTATAGGAAATTAAAGAATTGAATGTTGAATATTTGGAGTACATAAAAATCTTTCTAGCTTTAGCGTTGTGGTCATGTATCCTTTCAATATGAAACATAAATCAATTGTAATGAAGCATGTCAAATCAACACTTTGAACCCAACCTCTAATTTAATAAATATATCAAATCTATACTTAAAAGATGAATTTACCTTTTTCTCTGCTTACATCCATGGACAAGGTCACAAATGTCCTTCGAGCAATCACAGACCTCTTGAGATAGTTGTCCAAAACCAGGATATTGACATTGAATGGAAAAGTTCTTACCATTGAATCCAGAATTACATTTTTCTGCATTTTCTAACAATTCATTGTATATTACATGTATTTATATTTTCTTCGGGGAAATGTCAAAAGTGTGAAATACAAACGATATTATTTTTTAGAGTGATAGAAATATGCACTTCAATATAATGTTAGCAAACATGACTTTCATTCTTTTAGAATTAGACACAAGAAGGCTTTTGGAATAATATGTATAAAAAAGGCCCCTAATAACGGCTGGCTGTACATGTACCCCCACTAATGATGGTCCTGAGTGCCAAAAAAGGTCCCTTTGATGACCTTCACAGGTATAAGATGACGTGTCATAATGTATATGAATGAAAATTTTTCGAATGGACGTGAAACCATGTGCAATTATTCAATCAACTCAGTAAGATTTGAGATTACTCCTATATCCAAATCACAAATCAATCGGTTTAGAATTATAACTACTATTGAACAGCTTAATTCAAAAACACTTAATCTAGGAGTTAAATTCTAAACCCTATTCCATTTTCCGGAATATTTTCTATTTATGAAAAGAAATGCAACTTCCTTATTAATATAAGTATTACTGTATTCAATTTATATCTATATTAGTTTTAAACTTAAGCAGGAAAAGCACACTCGGTTTTGTGATTGATATTATCAAGTAAATGTCCTTCTTGCATTACCAGGTTACTATAATGAATAACCTCTATTTTACAAAGTAGAAGGTAAAGATAACAAAACGTGATCCATCACAATAAAATACAACAAAACGCAAATATGTCTAGTGGGAAAACACCACGGACACCTGGTAATTCCAGAGGCTTGAAAATCATTTAGAAATATCGTATCATTGAGGTATTCAATCACTTTTGGGAACAAATTCAGTGAAATTAAATACATAACTGAGATGTATGCATTGAAAAAAACTCAGTTTATTTGGACCTATTTCCCTTTTATTACTAGTAGTATGTATAGTGGTATCTGTCCTAGTTTATGACATTCAGTTTTGGTAAGAGTTATCTCCCCTTTTTTTAATTAATAAAAAATTAATTTAAAAAAATTTAGCCGGTACAAAAACTGTTTTCAATTTTCATTCTATTTTTAATGTATCAATGCATCTTTCCACCGCAGGATTTATTGATATTCAAATCAATTTCAATTTTTATTTTGAAAAAAAATGCTTTTCTCCATAGACTTCAATGCTCAATGCAATCTTTGTTAATTAACTACTGCTTAATTAATGAAATTTAAAAAAAAAAACTTTCTCGTGAGCAATCCTTCTCCACTATAAAATGCTTTAATATAATATCAGTGAACTTGACGTACATTTAAGCATAGGTCCCATTAGGGATGGAAATCCTTAAAAGTAATTTAGAAAATGATGAATCATAATTTTGTATTTCTATTCCCCGCGAAATGTTAAAACTTTAAAACTTTTTTTTCTTTTGTGATTTAACAAAAACCCCCATCATGGAGTAAGTTAGTACATTGAAAGAGAGAGGACGTACAAGGCGAGTACATATGTGAACCTAGGGAATATAGACTGGTTTATCAATCCATCAGTCTTTGGCACAGTGACTGTTTGAAATCAATGTGAGAGTTTACTCTGATCGAATCATTATCACTTGTACTGAGTTTGAGAATCAGTATATGTTTACGTCCCGAAAACTTTGGGTCTTTTATGCAAAACGTCATGGATATGTGTACAGATTTTCAAAAGAGGAAAAGCATTGCCTAGACATGTTGTCCCAGTTGATTCATTGCGCAAAAGCATATTCTACGTACGGTGACGAAAATCTAAAATTGGGCAAGCGTTTAACAAATACATTGTACGTTGATGAAATTAGTGAGATTCCATGTTTTGCTACTTGTGTGGCAGATACTATGATTTTGTCAGAAATGTTTATAAAGTGGAATTAAGACTGATATTTTTATATCAATTTTAGACCATTATTTACACTCTAAGGAGTCTATGATTTTTTTTTCACTATCGTGACAAGGAGCACAGCTAGAGCGATTATGATCCGTCAACAGTAGGGCGTGCTTACTTCTACATAACACCTGATCCTATTTCTGATGTTTTAAGAGTCCATGTATGGTCCAAAACCGTATGGTTTCAATGGCTTTTGAGCTTTTGATCTAATGTTCGTTACTCCCATACATGTACGATATGACTTAGTAATAACGCCTATACGTGGAATAATGCAAGAAGTCATCCAATAAAACTAGTGTCTGGCCAAGGTGATAGCCATCGATTAATGCAAGGATTTCATGTTGTTCAAAGTATCGTAGTGAAAGCGTATCAGTGCCTAAATCTGGCTGTGAATTTGCATATGATCAAAAACTTTTTCATGGCCTTGACATTTTACTCATGAAAAATGTTAAGCTTCTTCGAATTGGGAATTTCTACCCAAAAAAAAAATGAATACGACAGAAATGAAATATCGATCAGGAGAAGAAAAATAACTATTTTTTCAGTTTCATTTTTTTCATAATTTAATGAAGTCTGAATTAATCTACAAATGCTTATCGCATTTTTCAATCTGCGTTGAATTAAGATTTTAAATTACTTTTAAATTCTACTTAATTCACATTTTTAAACGATTTCTTGGTTAAGTTGAATATGGTTATAAAATTCTTATTTTTACTTCGAAGATATAACCATTCTTTAGTTTTCAGATTAGATTTTTAAAAAAAAATAGAATTAAAAAAAAGTTTATGATATAAACATGGATGATATTTAATGCTAAAAATGTTAAGAAGCCTTTTTTTTTTAAAGAAATCTGTTCATTAAAATTATTCAAAACATGTATACACGTCAGGTACTTTTATCATTAACATCGAAATAGTGTACTTTAACAAGGCATTCCAAACGAATATACTCAAAGTTAACCAGTTAGATAAAACAAATATAAATTGCAAAAATAAACGTTCTTCTTATTTGAAACAGTTTTCCTTTCTAGAAAATAACTTTCAAAATCCCGACGATACGAGAATTCAATTGTCATCAAAAGCAAATTCATGACTTGCCTAGATGATCAATCGGTCTATTACTTTATACCTCTACTGCTAGTTAGAGGAGAATGGATTCAGAAATCGATATTTCAAACCATGAATTGGGCAGAAATATACATGTACGTTAAAGTCTTATAGAATTCTTTATAATTCATATAGAAAATCAGTTTATGATGGAAAATACATAATTATATGCGTATTTTTATATTAACAAATTAATCACGCTTACCTGAATTATAAACATGTACCTTAATGAATTTGATTCAACAATTTTTAAATAAAATCTAAGGTCAAATCACCAAACATAACATTACCAGCAATATACATACATGTATATGTATTCTATTTTTAAGCATATTTCTTCACCTGTCCTCTTAAATTTATTCTGACGTACGTTTACTTTTGTGGCATCCATCTTGATAGTGACAGCTAATCTCGGGACAGTTACATTGTTGTTTGCAACGATAACCATAGCTTGGAAAATGGCATTTCTGTTCACAAGTCTTTCCAAAATAACCACGTTGACAGCCGTCTAAAACATATTTTATCGTGAATATACATCTTGAAGCTTTTTCGTATATAAATAGTAGTATATTAGTAGTTTTCAAATAAAAATAAATTTTTATTTTTTTTTAAACTTTCCCTGAGAAAAAAAAATCTGCATGCATGCTAACTGTTTTCTTAAGCTTGGGAAAGAAACCACATGCCATCACATTTATTTTGAATTTTATTCCACGATTCGGTACAACATAGACTCCTTCCACTTTTGAAACGAGAAAACAATAACAGAAAAATAATAGAATAATTATTTATAAAAACATAAAACTTAATGCTAATATAAAATACAAATTTACATTAACATTTTATTTTCTACACAGTAGCTCTTCGGATTCTAACCATAGCGTTAAAATAGTTAGAATGTACAACAATTTGTATGATATAAATGTATTGTTGGTTAGATGTTTTGTTTCTCCTTGAAGCAATTTACAATTTATATTGATTTAAATTTCGGCTTAACGTCAATCAAATTTTTCTAAACGGAAACATGAAATGTAACATAGATTTTGTAGGTCGATGTTATAGAAACTAATTCAGGTACAGTGAAACCTGTCTAATCCGACATGCACTGGGAGACAAAGAAGGTATGGTTTCCAAACAAATTTTGCCCTGTGATTTTCTAAAAAATGAAACTGGTTTAAAAGTTGAAAACTCATACTTTTTAAATAATTGAAATTCAATGCAGAAAAATCATACAAGTCATTTTTCTCACATGTGTTTTAAAATGTTAACTAGTTTTAATTGTAACGGGGACCGTTACAGATGTTCCCCAAACGTTCCCCAAATCCCTTTTTTGTGCCATTTTCCTGTAAGAGATTTTTAAAATATGCTCAGTATCAAAGGATTTCATATCAGAATTATTAAAGATACAATGATACAGACTATATGTCATTTAACTCATTGCACCCACACGTACGTGCATGCACATGCAAGATGATCATGAAATGTTGTCGAAACCATTAACATTTCTTAATGTCGTTAGAATCAATAAGAAAAATCATAAAAATATAAATGTTACCGTTTTTCAAATATATTGGTCATTTTACGCATTGTGTGCGTACACGTGCATGCATGCGTGTCCTTGCATTCAATTCTGATAGTAGCATAATGTAGTAATCAATCATACCTATCCACATTCTAAATTTCATCCCGTTCTGTTGAGAAGCATGAAAGTTATAGGCATTTAAAGTTTCAGCCAATCAGATTGCAGCATATGTGCATGCGCATGCTTTTATGATAATTGTTATTTATCATGCTGTAGATCCTCATAATGTATGACTATGTTCAAAATTTCAAAGGATTTTGTCAAAAAACAAGAAAGATATTGAGACTTTAGTTTCAGCCAATCAGAGCGAAGCGCACGTGCATGCGCGTGAAATCTTGCTATTTTGACCATGTCTTCATGTCTATACTACTAATATATCCTCACATTATGATATTCAAAGAATTACATCAAAAAATAGAGAAGTTACGGCTATATCTATTATACATGTATTGGTCATTTAGCATGTTGCACGTGCGTGCTCTTGCAGGCACGTGCGCGCAAACTGACCTTGATTCCGCAAATCTACATAACATGTCTACTAACCCTTAAAAGGTTTTACCTACATCGGACGAACAGTTTACAAGATCATTCCCGGACAAAAAAGTACCCAGGAAGAAGAAGAAAAAAAATAAAAATAAGATGAGATCTCGTTGCGAGCAACGAGTAGGTCTTCCGTTGAATTTCTCGATAGGATGAGATGTAATTTTGACTGAGATATTCGTTTAAAGAGAATGACATTAAGTTTTCCCTCATTAAAGTTAAAGTTTCTCATTTTTATCACGATATTCTGACCATCTTTTGTTTGATAAGGCTTATGAAAATACTCCACCTTTTCGAGACATAAAGCATAAAAAATATAGCATTTTGGTCCCTTGCGACCCCTTATTACGTAACATATGATCAAAATATTATCAAATATTGTTGCAAATCGTTAAGATGAACACTTTTGCCCCAGTAATGTATAACAAAATATTGATTATTAGAGAGTTATAAATAAAAGAATATTGGCCCCTCTGAGCCCCTTTATTTGAGGGGTCAGCCCCTTTTTCTTGATATTAAATGAAAGGTCTCGTGATTTTAAAGATTTTTTGTTCAACACTTATTTAGAGATTTCTTTTTGTGTTGAGATATGCTAAATGAAAATATTTAGGGACCACTCCTACAAGTCCTTAATGGGGCTGTTTTAAAAAAATTCAAAGTATGCATATTGTTTAGAATATTATTTTGACAATCTTTTGTACAATATTACTGATCAAAATATTCCCCCTTTTCGAGATATTAAGCGTCAAAGATTTGACATTCTGGCCCCTTGTGACCCCTAATTACGCAACATATGATCAAAATTGTAACATATGTTGTTGCAAATTGTCAAGATAAATACTTTTGCTTCAGTAATGTATAACAAAATATTGATCATTAGAGAGTTATAGATCAAAGATTTTTGGGCCCTCTGAGCCCTTAATTTGAGGAGTCATCCCCTTTCTCTTGACATCAAATGAAAGGTCTTGTGATTTTGAAGATTTTTTGTTCAACACTTATTCAGAGATTTCTATTCATTGTGGAGATATGCTAAATGGAAATATTTAGGGACCACTCCTACAAGTCCTTAATGGGGCTGTTTTAAAATAATTCAAAGTATGCATATTGTTTAGAACATTATTCTGGCCATCTTTTGTTCAATATTGCTGATCAAAATATTCCCCCTTTTCGAGATATAAAGCGTCAAAGATTTGACATTCTGGCCCCTTGTGACCCCTAATTACGCAAGTTATGCCTAAAAGTTTATAATATACTGTTCCAAATGGTCTAAAATTAAAAGATATCGAAAAATCAGCCAAAAAAAATATAAATTTTTTTGGTCACACGGGGGATCGAACCCGGGTCGCCCGCGTGAGAATCCAACGCGCTAACCATGTAGCCATTGGAATCGCCGCTTCGCGTTTTCAAATGCAAATATCTCGAGATCGGCTTTTTCGATTTTCAAACAAATTACATATTTTGCTACTGCAAAAGAATCTCTATTCAAATCAAAAACAAAAATATTAAAAAACAAAAGTTGAAAAATTGCGTTTTTAAATTTGCTTCCGGTAGCGACCGGAAGTATTGACGACGCATGAAAAGGCGATTCTGCAACGCTATAAATCATGAACTATCATCTCCATTTAATCTTCAGATCATATCTTAAGCAGTTTTCGCTACTAAGTTCAGACAAAATTGCAATTTAAAATCAGAAAAATGTCCATATCTCACGACCGGAAGTGACGTCATGAAAATGCTGAAAAACCTATCAAGATCAAATGATGATTTATTACATATGAAAATTTCATGTAAATTGGCCGAGCCGTTTCTGAGAAATCGCGTGCACAAAAATCGGTTGGAAAAAAATAATAATAATAGGGAAAAAGAAACCGAAGAATAACAAGAAGGTATTCCGTTGGAGACGGCAGACCTTAACTAGAAACGACTCGTTGCGAGCAACGAGAGGTCTTCCGTCCGATTCCGAAGAAAAAAACGTAACGTCGACTGAATAAGTAAATAAAAATTGCAGACAAGGGGGATTGAACCCAAGTCGCCAGCATGAAAATCCAACGCGCTAAATACTACGTTATTTGAACCTCCTCTCTAAATCTAATTGTATATACATCTGCAACAGCGCTTCTGTCTTAGTATAATGAAAGGCCGGTCACTATTCAAAATGTCGTGCCATACGCCACAAGTTAATCTTTGCGCCTTTTCTTTGGAATGTTCTATAAAATAGGTGTGTTAGCTTCAATGAAATAAAAAAAAAAACGTTCTTATAGCCTAAAATTTGAAGTTTAGAATGTATATTTAACACATTTCACAAAATCCATATTGTATATAAGCAAGTTACACAAAATCAGTGAAACGGCTATGAATTTTTAACTTTTTTAAATTTCCTGCTTACATGTATCCCCAAAGTGAACTATCGCGATTAGTTAAGCTTTTATGAAAAAGTTGAAACGTTTCGCCAGTCTTTAAGTTTTATAATTACAATTCATCGATATTCTTAGTTGAGAAAGTATTACTTATAAATATGATTCAAGATCTTTTTTCCGTGGTGCGCAAAAGATATTAGGTATCGAATTTCATCAGCACATTAAATATTCAGTCTTTTCTTTTTCTACTTTGTGAACCAGTCAAAACCAATTATAGAAGACGTTAGTTCGACACAGAATTGCAACGAAACTACGACGAGACAATCCAAGTATTCCTCTACATTTCATTTGATGTTATTTTATTTTCGTTCAAGCAAACGCTCAGCTGACTCCGTAAAGCCCTATTGCGAAATGTCGGAATTGACAGAGAGAGCCGCCATTTTAGACCCGCTTCAGATTTTTAAATGCTAATATCTAGAGTTTAGATTTATCAATATTGAAACAAATTGTATAGAAAGCATAAGAAGAAAGGTTTCTATCAACATACCAAAAATAAATGAAAAATATGGAAAAACAAAAAAGGAAGAAAATGCAGACTTTTTAATTTCGCTTCTTGTAACGACCGGAAGTATTGACGACGCACAAAAAGGTGATTCTGCAAACCACAAAGTCATGATCTATCATCTCCAAGAAGTCTCCAGTTCATATCCTAAACCGTTTTCGATAAAAAGGGGCGACAAAATTGCATTTTAAAATCAGAAAATTGTCCATAACTTGGCACCAGAAGCGAATTTTCCAAATTTTGCATCGGAAGTAACAACTTCATATTATAACTCATATTTTGTGAAACTTTCATGAAAAACCGCTGAATAGTTTTCGAGAAATCGGCTGCACAAAATTTTGTCAAAAAAAGAATAAGAACTCTATGCGTTCTTTCTTGCTGGGGCAACAAGCAGGTCTTCCGACCGACTTCTCTTTTGCAATCTATGCTGTGTCATCCCATTAAATAGATTTCATAATGTATTTTTTTCGTTTACGTTCATTTACAGTAGTTTCTCAACACAGATCGTGATTGTTCAAGGTATTTCACAAAATATCTCCTAATATAGCTTTTAAAAATCGGCAAAATCTTCCACACCTGTTATAAAAGTTTGAAAAGTAATTTGCAACTAAAAAAAGACAAAAACAAAGAAAAAATTTGGGGAACGCCCCGAGCGGGATTCGAGCCCCCGACAGTGGGACAAAGTTTGGTTCGGTCATATCTTTGCAATAAACGCACGCATGAAAAAAATGAAAACATATATAGATATCTTTGAGGACGCTCTATAAACCCTGTAAATCTGAAAGAAAAATATTGAAAAACAAAAAAGTTGAAAAATTGGACTTTTTAAATTCACTTCCGTTTGCGACCGGAAGTAGAAACAACGAAAAATTAAGAACGTTGGGCACATCTACATTTTATGCTCTTTCAAGTCCATAAGTTGCAATGTCATAACTTTAGCCGTTTTCGAGAAAACTGGGGTACAAAAATCCATTTAAAAAATACAAATTTCCCCAAAAAACGCGAATGGAAGCAAATTTTGAAAAAATGAAAAAACGTCTGGAGATATTAATATGATGCATCTTTCCTGTAAAAATATTTAAAATCTGTACAGTCACAGCTGAGATATCGCCATAACTATGAAAAAAGAATAATAACTAGAAAAGAAACTCGTTGCGAGCAACGAGAGGTCTTCCGTCCGATTCTGAAAAAAACCCCGCAAAATCTAGCTGCAAAAGTGATAAAACTTTTTATGGAAACAAAGGGGATTGAACCCGGGTCGCCAGCATGAAAATCCAAAGCGCTCACTATTACGCTATTGGGACCACAGCTCTAAATCTACTTGTATATACTTCTGAAACAGTACATCTGTCTTAGAATAATGAAAGACGCGTTACTATTCAAAATTTAGCTCCAAACGCCACGAGTGAATCTTCACGCCTTTTCTTTGTAATGTCCCATTAAACAGGTGTGATAGCTTCAAAGGAAATAAAAAAGAACGTTCTTTTAGCTAAAATTTCAAGGTAAAGAAATTGTTTGTAACACATTTACAAATTCTATGATGTAAATAGATAAGTAACACTAAATCAATGACACTGCTATAATTTTTTACTTTTGTAAATTTCCTGTTTGTCCCCATACTGAACTATCTCCATTAGTTAAACTTTCATGAAAATGTTGAAATGTTTCGCCGAAAAACATGTGTCGCCCTAAGACGGTAAAGGAATCAGATACCATTTATGTTTTATAACTTAAATCATATCTTTAAGACAAGAATATTAATATAAACTCAATTCTTCAAAAAAATCTTTTTCTAATGTTTGTCTTTCCTATTAGTTTAATATGACTCAAGTGTGCATGAGCAAAACAGTGGATACGTTTAATACTTACTATATATACATCGATATTGTTTCTTAAAACTATTATTTGTAACTATGATTTAAGATCTGTTTTTCCGCAAAACAAATGATAGTAGGTATGTATTTCATTTCAACATTTAGTCTTTTCTTTTTCTACTTTGAGAACCAGACGAAACCAATTATAGAAGACGTTTGAGACGACCATGGATTTAAACTTAGTTTGACACAGAATTGCACGTAACTACATCGTGACAATCCCCGTATTCCTTTACATTTCATTTATCCTTATTTACTTTCGTTCAAGCAAACGCTTGGCTGCCTCTGAAAGCCCCTATTGCGAAATGTCGGAGTTGACATAGACAGCCGCCATATTGGGCCCGCTTCAGATCTTTAGATGTTAATATCTAGAGTTTGGATTTATCAATGTTCAAACAAATTATATAGTAAGCATTATAAGAACGGTCTCTATTAACATACCAAAAATAAATGAAAAATATTGAAAAGCAAAAAAATTAGAAAATACGGACTATTTTAATTCGCTTCCGCTAGCGACCGGAAGTGCTGACGACACACGAAAAGGTAATTTCACATATCTAAAAGTCATCATCTATCATCTCTAACAAGTCTCCAGTTAATATCTTAAACCATTTTCGTAAAAAAGGGGCGACAAAAATCCATTTTAAAATCAGAAAAATGTCAATAACTTGGAACCAAAGGTGAGTATCCTAAATTTTCCTTCTGATGAACAAAGTTCATATAATGACGCATGATTCCTGAAATTTTCATTGAAAACCACCGAATAGTTTTCGAGAAATCGCCTGCACAAAATTTTGGGGAAAAAATAAGAATAATAACTAGAAACGACTCGTTGCGAGCAACGAGAGGTCTTCCGTCCGATTCCGAAGAAAACCAGAAGTCTCTGTCGAGACTGAAGCTCTACTGGTTTGTACTTATAGCAAAGGTATTGATTGATTGATTGTATATTGTTTAACGTCCCTCTCGAGAATTTTTCACTCATATGGAGACGTCACCGTATGCCGGTGAAGGGCTTCAAATTTTGACCTTTACTCGGCACTCAGGGCCATTGAGCAGTGAGGGATCTTTATCGTGCCAACACCTGCTGCTGACACGGGGCCTCGGTTTTTAAGGTCTCATCCGAAGGACCCGCAACTTTCACTTCAAAGTGCCGAGCGCATGGCGAAGGAACAGTTGCTACCCATTTTTTATCGACTTAGGTCAGTCGCGGCCGAGATTCGAACTCACGACCTCCCGTTCACGAAGTGAGCGCTCTACCGACTGAGCTACCGTGAACGGTCTTATAGCAAAGGAAGAGAAAAGTAGAAACTTTTCAACAGCAATAAATAGAATAATGATCCTTAATTAAGTCTCTTTATGTTCTTAGTGCAGTCTACTTGCATGCCACATTTATATTATAATCAGACTAAAATTGTGTTTGGAGTAGCATTTTGAAAGAATTTCACAGAAATTTCTATTTTTAGTAACCATGGCAACACCGTTCATCGAAATCAAAAAACGATACACAGAATTATGTATCTTATTGTAGTCTACTTGTGTGCCAAGTTCTATTGAAATCAGACCAAAACTGTAGAAGGAGTAGCATTTTGAAAGAATTTCACAGAAATTTCTTTTTTTAGTAATCACGGCAACACCGTTCATCGAAATCAAAAACCGATACACAGAATTGTGTATCTTAGTGTAGTCTACTTGTGTGCCAAGTTATATTGAAATCAGACTAAAACTGTACAAGGAGTAGCATTTTGAAAGAATTTCACAGAAATTTCTATTTCTAGTAACCATGGCAACACCGTTCATCGAAATCAAAAACCGATACACAGAATTGTGTATCTTAGTGTAGTCCTCCTCTCTAAATCTAATTGTATATACATCTGCAACAGCGCTTCTGTCTTAGAATAATGAAAGGCCGGTCACTATTCACAATGTCGTGCCAAACAGCACAAGTTAATCTTCGCGCCTTTTCTTTGGAATGTTCTATAAGATAGGTGTCTTAGCTTCAATGAAATAAAAAAGAACGTTCTTATAGCATAAAATTTGAGGTTTAGTATGTATATTTGACACATTTCACAAAATCCATATTGTATATAAGCAAGTTGCACAAAATCAGTGAAACGGCTATGAATTTTTAACTTTTTTTTTTATTTCCTGCTTATCCCCAAAGTGAACTATCGCGATTAGTTGAAACGTGAAAAAGTTGAAATGTTTCGCCGAAAAACATGACTCGCCCTATGACTGTCAAGGAATCGATACCATTTATGCTCAATAACTTGAATCAGATCTTTGAGACAAGAATGCTAATATAAACTCCATTCACCGATCTTTAAAAAATGTTTTTCTTAATTTTGTCTTTTCTATTAGTTTAATATGACACAAATGTGCATGGTAAAAACAGTCGTTAAGTTTTATGATTACAATTCATCGATATTCTTAGTTGAGAAAGTATTAATTATAAATATGATTTAAGATCTGTTTTTCCGTTGTGCGCAAAAGATATTAGGTATCAAATTTCATCAGCACATTTAGTCTTTTCTTTTTCTACTTTCTGAACCAGTCAAAACCAATTATAGAAGACGTTAGTTCGACACAGAATTGCGACGTAACTACGACGTGACAATCCAAGTATTCTTTCACATTTCATTTATCCTTATGTTATTTTAGTTCAAGCAAACGCTCGGCTGACTCCGTAAACCCCTATTGCGAAATGTCGGAGTTGACAGAGACAGCCGCCATTTTGGACCCGCTTCAGATTTTTGAATGCTAATATCTAGAGTTTAGATTGATCAACATTCAAATCCAAGACATCGCGTGGCCACGTCATTTTGATTTTTATAGAGAATTGATATTAATTCTTTACTGAATTCTTTATTGAATTTAGTCAAATATGTTTCCTGCGAATTTCAAGAACATTGCAATTTCTCAAACCTGTTTTCCAATAACTGGATTCTCAAAACAAAATTTGATTATAGAAAATGAAAGCACCAAGTGTCTGCTTTATTTCGATATATGAAATGGGAAAGAATGTGATAGTTAATCAATTGATATAAGTACAGGGCCATTTTATGCAGAAGATGGCTCTAGCTCTTTTACTTTTTGATCCTTTGTGAATAAAACGCCAAAATTATCACATTACCCCATATATTTTGTATTTCTACCATAGATGTTTCTTTTTTATTCAAGTAGAGGAAAATTGTTGAAATTGTGCAATTTTAAAAATCTAGGACGGTGTAGAAATTAATTATGTAAATTAAGTTTATTTTTTCAAAGTCCAATACCTCTAAAATTGCCACATTACGTTATAAATGCATAAATGATTTTTTCATTATTAATTGGCATTGTTTATATTTCTATTATGTTTCTTTGATGTTCTGTCATCAGTTTTTAGTATAATATCCTTGGACGTCTTTGACATACATTATGTACAAGCGAGTCATGCTTCATTATTCAGCGTCATACATTGCTTAAAAAATCGGAAAATGGTAACATCGTTAAAGCTATATTAGCGGTTTTCTCTAAAATATTGTCGTAAAGGCAAATAATCAGACCTGTAGGTATTACAGATTATGTTAATACTGTATTCAAACCAAATATTTGGCAAAGGGGTACTGTCGCACAAATGACCGCACGAAAACAAAAAGCTGTGCAAAGCAATGCGCACTCTATATTATAAAGGCTGGAGCCATTGTTTTTAATGTATAAGTGCGTGTGTTTGTTTGCTCATCACAAAACAACTGATGTTACTCTAATGTAAATGGTCGCAATGGAGTCACAGCGGTTAGAGCGTATACTTTAGTGTTGTAAAATAATGAGTCGATCCTTTCGTCTCGAGTTCGAATCCAACTGTGGGACGTTGAGACCGGTATTTCGAATGAAACTTCTTGTACGAGTCGTATATAAACTGTAGTCCCGTGTCGCAGGAGGTGCTGGCTCGAAAAAGATCTCTCACTGCTCAATAGCCCTGATTGCTGAGTGATGAGCATAGGACAAAAAATTTAGATCTCCACCGGCAAGTGATGGTGTCTTGATATGAGTGAAGAATTATCAAATGGGACATCAAATAAGACACAATATAATTTTAATGCATGCAAAAGTGACCAAAACCTGATGTGTGCGTCTATAAAAATAAATATTCTGATTAGTAAAGAATATCAGTCTCCCTAGCTACCTTATTTGAGAATTAAATGATACTTACGACTCTTTCAACTTTATACACAACCATTTCCCACTATAAATTAAAGTCAGGGATTTTTTATATCATTTTCAGCTGCTTTTTCAATAAAAATGGAACTCGTAAATTTACTTACCTTGTCATTGGTCATTTGCAAAATTATTTGTGAAAACACATTCTGATTGCACACACAACTTCTTTGAAGTTGACATAAAAAAGATGCTTGAATTTTTGATTGACAATATTTAATATGTGGTTTTTGGAGACAAGGTCTTCCAACAATCCATTGGAATGCCCATGGGTACCAATTGCACTCCGTTATTAGCAAACCTATTTTTGTATTCAAATGAAGCAGCAGAGTTTGTGCAAAATCTTATGAGTGAAAAGAAAACACTTGCTGTGGCCTTCAACTCGACATGTAGATATATCAGCGATGTATTGTCAATTAACAATTGTATTGCCATTCCTACGTCAATACAATATATCCTGGTGAGCTTGAGATAAAAGATACCAGAGTCTGACACATCTGTTTCATACTTGGATGTTTTACTTGAAAGAGACGTTTATGGTAATCTAACAACCAATATATATGAAACGTGATGACTTTAACTTTTATATTGTCAATTTTCCTTACTTATAATTATATACCTTCATCACCTACATGCGGAGTTTAAATACCTCC
This sequence comes from Saccostrea glomerata, assembly GCA_003671525.1. Taxonomy (NCBI): domain Eukaryota; kingdom Metazoa; phylum Mollusca; class Bivalvia; order Ostreida; family Ostreidae; genus Saccostrea; species Saccostrea glomerata. Next base: position 59,713 of record PRKT01000973.1, read on the forward strand.
GTTAATTCGATACGCAAGAGCATGTTCTACGTATGAACAATTTCTAAAACGAGGTAAAGTATTGACAAGAAAATTGACGAAACAAGAATATCAGCAGTCTCGTTCAAAGACATCATTTCGTAAATTCTATGGTCGATACAATTACCTTGTCAGCAAATACAATTTATCGTTGAGCCAAATGCTGACTGTCGTTTTCCATACCAATTGTTAGTGCATTATTTATACACTGAATTGACGACGGTTTTTTCCGTTATTTCTCGATCATGACAAGGAGCACATGGTTCGGTTGGTGTGACCGGTCAGCGGGGGATGCTCACTCCTCAATGGAACACCTCTGATGTTTCGAAGGTGTGTGTTTGCTCTGCTCCTATTTTGTATTGTTTCATGGACTTTGATATTGAATACTGTTTGTTATCTCCTTATCCTTTTTGTATAATAATTGATATAAAACATAGCTGCACCCTATGTAAGTTTGTTGATACCGAAATCGTAGTCCATATAGGTTTACCCAAAGGGTCTATGCTTTAGCATACTTAAAATTCTGACCATTAGTTTTTAAGCAGTTAGAGAATATTCTTATCTCTTTATGTCAAGTTTTCAATGATGTTACACAATATTTATCGCCATTGGAAACTTCCATGAGACGCTTCAAATCGACAATGGAGACTCTATTATATAAAGCGATTACAAAACTGTATTTTGTTTTTAAGGGAAGGGGCCTTTGCATATCCTACAGCTCTATTTGGAGAAGGGAATGATAAGATCTGGCTTGATAATGTTCGCTGTAATGGTACAGAGACTTATATTGAAATGTGCTCACATTTCTCACTTGGAATTAACGACTGTTCACACAGTGAAGATGCTGGAGTTTCTTGTTCAAGTAAGAGGATTTTAATCTAAGAATTTTCTTCTTTCATATCAATTGTTAAGCTTTTGTTTTATAATTTGGCAATGAAAAATAACGATTAATTGATGAATATAGATGTGTGATGGTACGCGTTGTCGTTTTGTACATTTTGACGTCTTGAACAATATGCATCCAACAGCACTGCAATTTCTCTCGCCATATTGTTGCCGAAAAAGAAGACGAATGTACATATTGTTATGGAACGCCGTAACTGCCTTATGTGGACAACTTTCATTATATGCTGGTACTTTGTCATTCTCTGATGGTATTTTGTCATTATATGCTGGTACTTTGTCATTATATGATGGTATTTTGTCATTATATGCTGGTACTTTGTCATTATATGATGGTATTTCGCCATAATATGATGGTATTTCGTCATAATATGATGGTACTTTGTCATTATATGATGGTATTTCGTCATAATATGATGGTATTTCGTCATTATATGATGGTATTTTGTCATTATATGCTGGTACTTTGTCATTATATGATGGTATTTTGTCATTATATGATGGTACTTTGTCATTATATGATGGTATTTTGTAATTATATGCTGGTACTTTTTCATTATATGATGGTATTTTGTCATTATATGCTGGTATTTTGTCATTATATGATGGTACTTTGTCATTATATGATGGTATTTCGTCATAATATGATGGTATTTAGTCATTATATGATGGTATTTTGTCATTATATGCTGGTACTTTGTCATTATATGATGGTATTTTGTCATTATATGATGGTACTTTGTCATTATATCATGGTATTTCGTCATTATATGATGGTATTTTGTCATTATATGATGGTATTTCGTCATTATATGATGGTATTTTGTCATTATATGATGGCACTTTGTCATTATATGATGGTATTTCGTCATTTTACCTTTACCAAGTAAAATATGTCCTCATTAAGTAATCCTCTACATTTTAAGAAAGTAGCAGCACTTTTTAAGTTAACGAAAATAATAGATCTTTGTCCTTGCGAAAAGGAAATATAATTGTACACCTCCATGTTAAACATGTCAATTCTGTAAACAAATATACAGTAAAATTATTTAAATAACTTTGGATAATGAATGAGTAATCGCACTTAACAAAGATTTTATATTGGTATAAATAGCCCATCTAAAATCATACTAATATAGTTTTAATTTGCAAATTGTTTAATTTTCTTGTATTATGTGAATTAACTATTTTTGAATGATGCCACAATGAACATTTTCAGATTGAATTAGGTCCCCGCCCCTTTTTGTAGCTTTAACAATGCTGCGTGGTGTTTGTGATCTTTATGAATCTTCTTCTATTAATAAATCATGACAGAATGGAATGTCATATTTATTTTTTAAGCACTTTGAGTTGCATGTATGACATCGGAAAAATTTCAAATTTGTAATTAACTATTTCAATGATAGGAAAATAGAAAGTTTAAAAAATTCTGTGATTCATATTTGCTAAGGAAGGACTTTTGATAAACTTTGATTGAAGCAAAATTGAATTATTGTCATCTTGTACAATAATTATTTCTTATATAATACTGTATATTTTGTTGTACAGAAAAACTTCTTCTGAAAAAAATTTATTTTTTAAACTTTATTTTGGTTTTATTGATCATAAGGATTTAGAGTACATGCAGATTAATCAGAATAACACATTTTTACAGCAAAATAAAATTCTCAAAAATGCAGCTCATATTGCTTTCAACAGTGTATCACACATAAAAGCAGCTAGAAAAAAAAAACAATTCAAATAATGTACATTCACATGTCAGATCTCCGAAAATTCTTGAGGATTAATTATATTTTGGCACCTGTATTGTTACTAGAATAATCTTGTCAGAGACAAAAACCACAATAAAAACGGAGAAAAAAATAAGGTCAATAATTGAATGGCAAAATCCTTATCCTTTTTAGATAACACTCATTATAACAGCACCCTTGTCAGACTGGTCGATGGAACCTTGCCGTCAAATGGACGAGTTGAGGTGTACTATCATGGTGTATGGGGTACGATATGTGACGATGACTGGGATGATAGGGACGCTGGTGTTATATGTGTGATGCTGGGATATACAAGGTATAGAATCTTCTCGACATTTAAGACTTTTATAAGATAAATGCACTGAGATGTAAATATGTATGTCATGGGTAACGTACTTAAATATTCTTGCAGATTTAAAAAAAAACTTTATTTTTACGAAAGCCGCTTTTTCATTTAGGTTTACAAAGGAGAAAGACAGTGAATGCGGTTTTTTTTTAGCTCACCTGAACCGAAGTGAGCTATTCTGATCACATTTTGTCCGTCTATCTGTCCGTCCGTCTGTAAACTTTTTTTTCATTTTCGACTTCTTATCACTTGGCAAATTTTAACAAAACTTGGTACAAAGCATGGGTAAAGGGGAGTTCAAATTGTTAAATTCAAAGGCTTAGTCCCTTCATAAGGGGATATAATCAAGAAAAGACAAAATTGGATAGGGTCATTAAAAATTCTTCTTAACAAAAACCACTGGGCCAGATAAGCTTAAACTTATGTGGAAGCATCCTGGGGTAGTGTAGATTTAAAATTGTTCAAATCATGACCACCAGGGGTAGGGCGGGGCCACAATATGGAATCCAATTTTTACATAGAAATAGAAATATATAGGTAAAAAGTTTAAAAATCTTCTTCTCAAGAACCACTGGGCCAGAAAAGCTAAAACTTATGCGGAAGCATACCGGGGTTGTGTAGATTTGAAATTGTTCAAATCATAAACCCCCGGGGGTAGGGCGGGGCCACAATAGGAAATCCAACTTTTACAGAGAAATATATAGAAAAGAAATTAATATCTTCTTTTCAAGAACCAGTGGGCCAGAAAAGCCGAAACTTTTGTGGAAGCTTCTTGGGTTAGTGTAGATCCTCAATTGTTCAAATCATGACCCCCAGGAGTAGGTCAGGGCCACAGTAGGTAATCCAACGTTTACATAGAAATATATAAGACAAAACATTAGAAATCTTCTTTTCAAAAACCGCTTGACCAGAAAGGCTGAAACTTGTGTGAAAGCATCCTGGGGTAGTGTAGATTCTAAATTGTTCAAATCATGACCCCAATAAGGGTAGGGCGGGACAACAATAGTGAATCAAAGTTTTACATAGACATATGTTGGAAAATACTTTTAAAAATCTTCTCGGGAACTACTGGGCCAGAAAAGCTGAAACTTATGTGGAAGCATCCTTGTGTAAAATAGATTTTAAATTGTACAAATTATGACCCATGACATGATGTGATAGGGTGGGGTCACAATATGTATTACAAGAGGGAAATTTTGTATAGAGCAGCATGGTCAAAGCTACTCAGGTGAGCGATGTGGCCCATGGGCCTCTTGTTTCTTGTTTAATCTATTATAATGTATTTCCTCGCCATTCGAGCAATATATAATGTGAAAAGACTGTTGTAAGCAATACCAGATATATTAGAACTAGTTTACGTCCAAGCTGATGAAACCATAAAGATAAACCTGTGTGTCCATTTTCTCTGCTTTTTCTTAGAACATCCTCAATTTTGAGTTCCAGTCAATAAACACTATAAATGTGATTAGCGGTGTAGCACGCTGTTCCTTCACTGCTGGAGGATGGGTTTGCGTGTTCCACATCAGATCGTGTAAAAGTGGGTAATTAATAAACTGAATGTAAACTTTACAAGTTCTCGAATTCTTTTAAAGAATTAGTTGGTCAATCTTTTAAAGAACCGGTAGGTGAATCTCAACGAAATTTGCCAGAAAGCATCCTTGTGTGTAATGGAATTTTGGGCTTTGGTCATCCATATATAAGTTTTTTGTTTTATTCTATACCTCAGTGGATCCCTGAAATGATGTATTATAAGTGAACTGTTTGTCTTAACGACAATAATAATTATTTCTACCTTAGGGATTTTTATTTTTTTATTGTTTTTTTTATTTTTACTGTAACAATTATTATTTAAAGATTAAAAAGTCAAAGGTTTGTGTTCTTTTTGTGCCAGCATTAACTGCGATAAGGAACCTCGGCTTATACAGTCTCATCAGAGGGGCCAGTCTTCATGTCCAATAGTGGGATTTGAACCTGCGAAGTAAAAATCAACTCCTTACTCCGCGAGTCTAGATCAGACGCTCTTTCACTGCGGACGACATTTAAACAATTCGAAAGAGAAAGAAGGGAATTGAAATTAATACATTTACCTCTTGCGTCAGCGCCTTATTCAATCTGTTAAAATTGATTATATGATAGATACGTTTTGAAAAAAGAAAGTATAAACACAAAATTGCACTTTCCCACCGCCAACTATTACTTGTATAATAATTAATATGAGACATAAGGCAGTATCTATCGACAATGAAAACTTCAAGGAAGCGCTACTTGTAATCTATCATGCGATGTTATACGCAATCTGTCGAAAGATCGACAATATATGTGATGACGCAGGACAAAGCTATGTATAATTTACTATCATCATCTCATTTGCATTATTTTTTGTATGTTTAGATGGAGCATGCTAAACGCTTTTCAGTACATTCAGAAATTTGATTAACTTGTGCCAGGATGCACATCAGTAATAGATTTCTATAAAAAAAATTTCAAGACCATGGTAAAAGACGAAGGATTAAAATATTTCTTTCTTGTTTTGTTCTTCTGACTTTTAAAGAGGTTTGATCCTAAGCTTTTGTGCATATTTTGATCTCGGCATTTCTTTATGAAATTGTACATCATTTTAAAGTTTTCACATTAAATCTGGATTCTACGGCGCAAATTAAACTATATTTGTAGCGCAAAACCCAATAATATTATAACAAATAGCAAAGGCGGCTAAATTCCCTCAGTTAACTTTCTGAGGACCTGGCAGGTTCAATATATACAAATATGTGATTAAGCAATATATACAGATAAATATTTAAACTACTGGTCTTTAATCAATTATATACAATAAATCAAAGTGATGCTGGCTCCTATGCGATTGGCTCTCACAGCTCAGCTCTTCTGCTCACTAGCTTTCTTGGTAATGAATAATATCCAAAGCCAGGAAAGACTAATTCAGTCACGTCTAAAGCTTTAAATATACTTTATTCTTTGAAAAACAAATACATCCTACTTATCATCAATTGATAGCCGCTTGTGTCTCCATCAACTTCGCAACTGCATAGAATTTGCCGCTTCATCTGTATTTATAATATCTGTTCCAAAATAACGCCACCTATCGGAACATGACTATAAAACAAGACTAGCACCGGATTGTCTTTTCCCGGATTGTCTCATTACCCACGCCTCAAAATCCATGCGACCTCGCATGTTTGTTTTTGTTTTCTCTTATTGTTTTGTCTATTTTTATACCCGCACTTTCTAAAGAAAGTTCGGGTATATTGTTGTTACTCATGTCCGTCCGTCTGTACGTCCGTCTGTCACACTTTTCTTCCCTAAACTCCTCCTACATTTTACACAGTAGCTTAATCATCTTTTGGCAGATGGTTGGTGGTGTCATGTAGATGTGCAGTAAGGTTTCGGAATTTTGATTTTTTCCCGGGGGGTCAAATGGGGGTCGAAAAATGACGTTTTTTATGCTAAAAGCCCTGTCTTCCCTGAACTCCTTCTACATTTTACTCAGCAGCCCAATCATCTTTTGGGAGATGATTGGCGGTGTCATGTAGATGTGCAGTAAGTTTTCGGAATTTTGATTTTGCCCCGAGGAATCAAATGGGGGTCGAACAATGACGTTTTTATGCCAAAAGTCCCGTCTTCCCTGAACTTCGGTAACTTTGATAAAAAAAAATCATGCCATTAATTATCACAGGTAAATACTAATACATATGTTTAATACAAATGCCTTGTCTCTTCTCATTTAATAGATAACTGTGATGACCAAGGTTCAATTGACAGACTGACATACAGATGTACATAATTCTATGTGAATTGGTTAAAATTGGCCCAGTGGTTGTAGAGATCTTAAAAATGTAAAAACTTTCCAGACAAGCAGATGGACGACATACGTAATGTGATAAGGAAACCATGAAAGCTCAAATGAGCTAAAAACGTAGGATTCATAAGTATTTTGAAAGGGTTACCATGGTTACAGTATTTGAAAAGCTTTTTTTCATTAAATTTTTTAGAAGCTGAAAATGTATGACATATGTATCTATTATGTAAGGGTAAATGTACGAGTAGCGCTCCATTCCTTAAAAGTAATGGAGCCGTGGCCCCGAAGGGGCCGAGGCCTATTACTTTGAAGGAATGGAGCGCTACGAGTATATTAACCCGCGTAAAATCCGCCTTTCTGAATGCTTGTTTTTATAGTTTGTTAATACATAATAAAGAATATTTATAATAATAATAATATATGAATTTATAAAGCACTAAATATTAATAATTTAACTCTAAAGCGCTGTACAATAAAACACAAGTAAACATAATTTAAAAGCTAGGAAAACTTATATAAAATATCAACTCATACTCATGTTTGTGTTCGAAATTATAACATTAAAATACTAAAAATTACACACAAAATACAATTACGCCATCAATAAAACTCAATAAAAGAACATCATTTGTGATTTATGATTTGCTGCTAAAAATTGAGCACCTGAAATTTAAAAAGCTATTCTATAAAAAAAGCGTCTTTAATTGTCATTTGAAAATATCCAGGGACTAGGCCTGCTTTATATCATTAGGAAGGTAGTTCCACAAAAATGCTGCTGCCCAACTAAGTCGATCTTAGGAACAACTAACTGCGATGTTGACTCAGATCCTCAGATCGCAGTGATCTGGTAGGCTTGTATTCCATTATAAGATCTTTGATATAAGATGGAGCTTACCCGTGTAAGGATTGGTAGAAATATGTCAAGATTTTATATTGTGGACGAAAAGAAACAGGTAGCCAATGAAGATCAGCTAGGATAGGTGTAATATGCTCCCGTGTCGATGCTCTTGTAACTAAACGAGCTGCCGTGTTCTGGACTTTTTGAATCCGGTCTAGTAAGGCCTTTGACATTCCATATAGAAGGCAGTTCCCAAAGTCCAGTTTGGCAGTGATAACGGCATTCACCATGGTCTCGCAGGCTTATTTTTTAAGAAAGCGCCGTATTCGTCCAATATTGCGTATTTGAAAATAGCATGACTTGATGACCGAGGATACCTGTTTTTCCATAGTAAGGTGTTGATCGAAAAATGCACCTAGATTTTTTACACATGGCACGCTTTCAATGATATTATCACCAACTTTTAGTTGTAATGTTGGCGGATACTTCTGATTTTGCTTTGTGGTGAAGATTATTAGCTCGGTCTTTTCGAGAGAAATAATTGTTCCAATTTTCCAGTGGTCTAATGATCATGTAGAATTGTGTATCATCTGCATAGCAGTGATATATAATTCCATGTCGGTGGCATATGATTCCAATGGATTTTGAGAAGAGGCAATACAATTTCGGTCCGAGTACAGATCCTAGGGGGACACCAAAAGGCAGCTGTATAGACTCTGATCGGACGGATCCAATTGTGACACATTGTTTTCTGTTCTTGAGGTAAGACTTGATCCACTCAAGAGCTCCATCACGGAAACCATAAGACACAATTAGGCGTTGGAACAATATATTATGGTCAATAACATCAAAAGCAGCGGATAAATCCAGAAGGACAAGGACTGCTAAAGATGGTTGGTCTAGGACTGTCACAATATCGTTGTGGACCTTAATGAGGGCCGTTTCCGTGGAGTGCCTGGGACGATTTGCCGTCTGAAGTGGATCGCGAAGAGAATTCGCATCCAAATGGGCATCAATCCTACGAGCCACAACTTTCTCCAATATTTTTGAGATAAAACTCAAGTTTGTCTACTTTTTCTGTTTTTTGTTTAAGTATCTCTCTGATAGATGTTACTTTGTCTATAAGAAAATATGAAAATTTATTTGCAAGATCTTCATCTGATGATGATGTTGGTAGGGGACTCTCCTGATTCTTACCCATCAATAAATTCATCCGCTAAAGAAGTTTTTCAGATCATATCTACAATCCTGAATTTTAGCAGAATAGAATTCTTCTTTTGCCTTGAGTAGTAATTGGCCTGTTTGCTTACATTCCGTTTTAAAAAGCTGGTGGTGTATTTCCAGTTTAGATCTACGCCAACGTCTCTCCGTTCTCCGCTTCTGTTGTTTCGCTGTCCTGAGCTCGTCTGTGTACCACTCTGTGTTAGCTCTTATAAGAATTGACTTGCTAACAAGAGGCGCATGAGTGTTTAGAATATGCGAGAGGCATTTGTTGTACCCTTGTACTAAATGGTCAACAGACGTGTTCTAATTTCGTGCGGATTTATCTTGAAGTTGATTTGTGATATCTCTACTCATATCATGTATGTTGATATTCCTATTTATATGATACATTATAAGTACTTTTTACCTATTAGTAGTATTATATATATATATATATATATATATATATATATATATATATATATATATATATATATATATATATATATATATATATATATATATATATATATATATATATATATATATATATA